>JAOVVB010000015.1:1262967-1278752 GCA_028570985.1 Heterobranchus longifilis | reverse complement strand
AGTTCTGGGCTGATTCTTCACCATTCTTAGCATCATTGATACCCCACGAGGAGAGATCTTCCGTGGGGCCCCAGTCCGAGGGACATTGACAGTCATCATTAGCCTCTTCCATTTTCTGACAATTGCTTCAACAGTTGTTCTTTTTTCACCAAGCTGCTTAGTGCTATGTCTATAATACTAAAATAAATGAAGTTTATAATGTTCCCATATCTGTTAAATTAGGTTAACCTTACACTTTATTCGACTTAGATGACTAATAGAGTAATTATTGAGTAAAAGTTCTGCCTTGATTTAAATACAGTATGTTGAAACATGACTCATGGTGGCATAGTGGTTAGCACTGTGGCCTTACACCTCCAGGGTCAAGGGGTCAAGTTTGGCTTCTAGTCTGTGTGTGAAAATCTTTCATGTTCTCCCTGTGCTTGGTGTGTTTCCTCTGGGTACCCCAGTTTCCTCCCACATATAAAGGCATGCAAATTGGGCTAATTGCCGTTTCGAATTTGCCCTGTGATGGATTGGCTTCCTGTCCAGGGTGTACCCTGTCCTGTAACCGAGTCTCCTGGGATAGGCTCAAGGCCTCCTGTGACCGAGTACAAGATAAGCAGTATAGAGAATGAGTGATAAGATGCATGAATCCTTTTTATTTTTATTGAAATAAACTGTCTTGTTTTTGCACCAGACATATCTTTCAGACAAAGTTCCACCTTGGTCTCATCAGTCCATTACATATTTTCCACATGGTTTGGGGTGGACCCCAGGTGGATTTGGATGTTTTCCTTTAACTGAGAAAGGTCTTCTGTGTAGCCATCCTACCTCAGCCCAGGCATATGAAGAACATGGGGTGATTGCTACTTGCTCAATATTCCTTCAGCTCCTTAATGTTTTGTCTTTGGTTAGGTCACTGTGGTGCTCCAGTTTCTCCATTTGTTGATGTTGACCTTCATAGTACATTGAATATTTGCACCCCAGTGAGATCCTGTTCATGCTTTCCATGCTCTTTGGCTTCAGATGAGAGCAAGAAGGCGTCAGGGGAATGATAAATACTTTTGGACATGAGTTTGAATGTGATTTTGTGTAATTATGTGTATCTCTTATGCATGCATGTCAAAGGTTTGTTGTGACAAAAATTTTTTTTTATTTTTTACTTATTATTATTATTATGTTTTTTACAAAATCAAAAAACATTCCTATTTGTTTTATCATTTAAATTTTGTTGGTTACTGTATTATATTTAAAGGTCTAAAAATCTGATATGATTGATCTTGGTTACATTAATTATGTGTTGACTTTTTATTTTAAGTTTCTTTAATCTAACAAGCTTAGTTTAAAGAATCAACTAAATTTATTAATGTTTTGTTTATAAAGCTACATTAAAGGTCTCATATATTGCTATTTCCTCGACAACTAAACACCGACCTCAGAGCTCCTCCAATGTTTCATTGTTCTCCATTTATTTCACTTCTCCTCTAAACATGCTGTTTTAGTGTCTATGTACAGTAAATGAGCCACTTCTGAGCCGCACCCCACAGTAGAATTGCAGAGCTGAGCAACAGATGAACTGTGGGAGGTGATCTTCCTTTGTGAGGTCACATTAGGGAGAAAATCTAATTATATTGTTCAAGCCCTGGCAGTAAATAAATGGAAAAAGCATTTTTTTTTTGTTTGTACATGCACACTAGAGATGTAACCAAATGTCTAAAAATTATTCATAAGCAAATATTGCTAATTAGGATTCTTTTAAAATACAATAACCCATTCAAGCTTAGTAACAAATTTGTTTCATGAGGGCAGTTTATTCCAGTCAGTCCGCCCCCTGGTGCAGGGAACATGCCAAACTCCACGCAGAAGGTCCTCTGATATCATGAACTAATCTTTAATTATAACTGTTGCTTCTATTCAGTTATGATATTTCTTTATCCAGACATTTATAAGGGGTGAAATTTTAATTGAATACATCTGGCTTGGATTTTTCACAATTTAACCAAGTGAACTGAAATTAATTAAAATAACTCATAAAGATGGTTTTAGAAGTATAAAAAAAAGAATGTTAAGTTTTGATTTAAACTATTAAGTGTATTGAAACGAAATGGCGGTCTTACAAAAAAAAAAAAAAAAAGTTTATTTACAAAGTTACTTTGGAACTTTGAATTGACCCAAATGTTTCCACTTTTAAAACTAAGTTAAAGACTGTACTTCTTCTACTGCATTTAATTAAATTCTTTTATTCATTCTGTTTATTACTTATTTTAATTAAATATGTTGTATTTTTGTTTTATTGTAATTATTTCAATTATTCAAGGTTTTTCTTTGTTATTTTCATGCCTCGTCAAATTTTTCTTTTCTTATGCATTATGTAAAGCACTTTGAATTGGCTTGCCTACTAAGTTCCCATTACTTAATTCAGATGAAATTCAGGTGAAAAAAGTGACATAAGCACATTTCAGTAGTGATTACTCATTTCATTTAATCATTTCCGCTGTTAGGCGTCAGTCACTGCTGAGATAAACTGCTCACACCTAACGTTTTGTTCTATGTTACAGAACTTCCTGTCTGTTTCTGTTCAATTTCCCTTCTCTGTATTTAAATATTTGCCAGATCACAAAATGCAACTCTGAACTTAAGGAATTTCAGCTCAGGACTAAAACCTGGGATATCTTTCTAGAGACTTGCTTTTATCACCAGAATTTTTCAATTTAGAAAACAAAAAGTCATTAGGGGGGAAAAAAGGAAAGTCCTTTAAACTATATCAACAAAGTATTTAATGGTATATAATAGAAGGAAGTGAAGTGAACTGACTATGGAACTGCTTCAACCTGAGTGGCGTATATGGTGTAAAAATCAGTGTGGCGTTAACAGCCCGGCTGCTCTGTGGGGTATACAGGAAGGAAAAGGGGTGGGCTGCCTAAAAGGGTTCGAACAACAATAGCAGCTCATGGCTTAACATTTGTCAGAGATCTAAAAACAGGCAGAAATAAAAAACCTTAGTCCTGGATTTATATTAAAGACATGTGGTTCTGAAAGAAGCCTGAAAGAAGTTTTGGATTTTAGAAGAGAGGTATCCTGAGATATCAGACAGACATCGCCTCCCATCACTGTCATTGTTTTGCTTGGTCACTGAATTTGAACTTCAGACCGATCCTGATTGAGGAAATCCGCTAGAGACTGAATGGTTTGCTCGCACGCATTCTTGACCAGCGCTGGCCCATGAGTGTCAGAGGCTCAGACCCAGGCCCGAGTGGATCTCATGAACTTTGGGGAAAAATCTGTTTTAGACAAATATAGCCAACGCATGGGGAGCCTACATTTCCAATCTTTTTCAAATCCTTTGGATTATCTTTTCAAGCGTCTCTTCAAATTGAAGTTCTATTTATTAACGAAAATCATCTAATAACCTGATAAATCAAAAATGCTGAAGCCTGAAGCTGTTTCTGTAGCCATCTGGGTAGCATGTGGAGTTATGGTGAGTAAAATCAAATCTAAAATCCTAAGAAGATATTGTTGTACTTTATATAATAAGCCCATATATTATAATTGTGCTAAAAATGAGAAATTTCTGAAAATTACAAAAAAAAAATGATTTCACCTATTTGAATGCCAAATTTTCTTTTAGAATGCAAGTACGCTTTATTAAAAACGAAATACCGTTCAAATTACCAGACAAAACCTGTAAAGTTATAACATGAACATCACGAAGTCGTATTGCATAATAGTTATAACACATTCAAATTCTTCCAATTTAATACAACTAATAACTTTACAAACTGCATATTGGAAGAAGATTGATGCTGATGATGATGATGATGATGATGATGATGATGATGAAGCTAAATATTTATGCTTTTAAAATCTTTAAAGTTGCTTTGGAACAATATTCATTATTAAAAGTGTTATACAAACAAATAAATTTACTTTGAGAATAATCAGTTAATAAATTGTTACATTGTTTAAATTGTACATTAATATCCAGACTTTTTGCTTACGGTATGTAAAGATCATTTGCGTCAATGTCCATTGTTTAAAGTGCTATGCCAATAATATCAAATTACACTGATTACACGCTGCTGATGCTGCTGATGTTGAGGATGCTGATGATGTTGAAGATGAATGTTGTTGTTAAAAGTGCTATATGAACCAACAAATGTAACTTAATTGAGTAAAGATGATAAATGTCATAAATGTATATACATTGTTTAAATAGTACATTTATATCCAGCCTTTCTATTTCTGTGTAAAATTTAATTCTTGAATTGAACAATGATGATGATGATGATGATGATAAAGCTACAGTTTTACATGTTTTTATTTCAAATTATATCCCGATTTTATATTTCTGTAAACCTGCTTCACTAAAATGTCCAATGTTAAAAGTTCTACACAAATTATAAATTAAATCTATTAAATTAAATTAAATTGAATTGGATGATGATAATGATTTCAAATAATTGCATTTTATTCATTTCTTTATGTACTGATTCAGGGTGTGTTGCTGGCGGATACTCAGCAATGTAGCATTAGCGACCTCAAGGACATCGAAATCCTCACTGATTCTATTGAGTTTGCATTGAACATCTCAGATGTGGAATGTCGATTTGGAGTGAATGTTTCAGAAAGGCCCGAGAACTCGACACACTGTGATCAAGATCAAGAAACGACCAAATGTAAACTTGTGAATTTGGAACCAGGAACATGGTACCACCTGACTATTACAACACAGACAGATCAATACAACGTTTCCCTGGCAACAAGTAAGTGATGTAGTTTCTGTGACTTGTGTGACTTGTGTGACTTGTTTGTGTGTGTGTGAGAGTTTGTACGCACTTATGGACGTGCCTGGATGCTTATACTGAAAAATAACATCACCTTCAATTTATAGGAGACCAGAGCTGTAATGTAACATTATACACAGTATTATGATTTCCGTTTGTGACTCTCTCTAGACTTTTACATGTTTCTCTATTTAACATGTTTCTGGTTTATCTTTACCAACATATTCAGTACCCCCAAATAGCGTGCATGTGTGTGTGTGTGTGTGTGTGTGTGTGTGTGTTAATACCTTATATGAAATACACCTGAGATAATGCATTTTTCATACCTGAAACTCTCCTCTGTTTTCCTCCTGCTGCAAACCTGCTGTTTCAGTGTCTATGTAAATAAGCTACTAATGAGCCACGCCCCTCCAGAGACCTGCAGAACTGAGCAGCAACTCCAGGGGAGGGGCTCTTCTTATATGAGGGTTTTTTTTCTCTATTTATTTCTTTTTTTTGTACATGCACACATAAACAAATATATAAAAATACTGTATGTTTTATGACAGAATTCTATGTCCAACAGTATGTCCTAATCTGTGTGTAAATGAAAAACAATCTTTCTATATTTTGTTAGAAACTGATCATTTCTGTAAAATGTTATAAGCATTAATATTTCAGACATAAAAGGTAAACAAGAATATATGTACTGTATATATTGCACCAAAAAAAAGTAGAACTAACTGTCATATATTCCAGATTCATTACACGTGACCTATTTCAAGCCTGCTTTTTTCTTTTTCGTTTTTTCTTGTTTTCATTAAAATTCAAAATCCAGTATCTTTATATTACATTTTGAGTTTAAGTAAATTACTATTCATACAGTATAAATACTGGGTATCTCACGAAAGACTGCTGACTTGACAGTTCTCCAGAAGATGATCATAGACACCCTTCACAAGGAAAGGGAAACATGTGGTGGGAAAATATACACAAGCAAGAGGGATGTCAGAAGTTTTACGAAAATTTCCAAGCAAAGGCAGTTCGAGATCTTGGGAGAGCTTTATAAGGAGTGGAATGAGGCTGGAACCAGTGCATCAAAAGCCACCATGCACAGAGGGAAATGCAGGAAAATTAGCTGCAACAGTTGCATTTCTAGTATCACACCACTCCTGAAACTGGTTTGCTGAACATGATATTACTGGGCTTGATCGGCCAGCCAATTCTCCTGACCTGAACACTACACAGAATCTATGAGCTGTTGTCAAGAAGAAGATGAGAAACACCCGACCCAGCAATGCAGATGAGCTGAAGGCTGTAATTTGAGAATTAATTTACACTAAAAGAGCCCCAACCAAGTACTGAACGCATAAATAAACATACTTGTCAGAAGTTTGGCATTTCTGTATTGTACATATTTTCATGATTGAGTTACGGGCATATTCTAATATTTTGAGATACTGGATTTTTGATTTTCATTATTTGTAGGCTGTAATCATCAAAATTAAAATGAACAAAAAAAAGGCTTGAAATGTTTCACTTTACATATAATGAATCTAAAATATATGAGAATTTCAGTTTTGGAATTACATTTTATAATACAGCAGTGTACAAAAGTTTACGCACCCTAAGAACCTAAGACTTCTTTTTTTATTTATATATTTATATTTATATATACACTTTGTTATACATGTCAATTTTATGGTATCATTTTTGATTACCAAACTTTATTATTCCAGCAAAAATGTTAATGTTACAGGAAAATATCTGTAGGCCAGAAAAGAAAGCAGCACATGATGTAAAACACCACTTTTCAGAAAAAGAAAAAAAAAAAGTATACAGTATATACAAACACACACACAAACATACACACTGAGTTTTTTCATTTGTGTTGCCCATGTGTTCCGAAGCAGCTTTGGCTGTGGTGTCTAGACCGGATGTTAGTGGAGGGAACCTTGGGTGCTGTGGGTTGTGTGGTCGAGTCTCTGTGGATCAGGGTTTGGATTGGGATCTCTGGAGTTTTGAGGTCGGGTCAACAACCTTGAACTTGCCTGCTGAGCCCCATGTGTGGCGAGCTGTAATGCTCTGGGTGTTCTGACCAGCATTGACTTTTTTTTGTGCTGCATTGCTGTGGGATCGGGCCAGGCAGGCTGGCCTTTGGTCCTTGCAGGTGTAGATGAGCCATGGGTGCTCATGAGCATGTCACAGGTTTACTGGTATATGATTGATAATCAATGTTATTTCATTCACCTGGTGGTGGTGTTAATGTTATGGCTGATCATTACTCTACAGTACATATAAATGGTAAAAGGTAGAGCGTTTTCTCAGCACGCCGGAGCCATGATCAGACTGTATGCTTCATGTCTGAAACCCCGGCCTCCCAGGAACTCCTTTAGTAGCCCAAACATGTTGAAACGGCTTGGAGTGAGGTCAGGACCATACAGGGATGTGGGAATAACTCCCAGCCGAGTTCCTGTAACGTGCAAGCGGTGCGATGGGCAGTATGAGGTCGTGCCTTGTTCTGCAAAAACAAAATGCCTTTGATGATCAAACCAGGCTGTTTTGTTTTTTTTTTTTCATTAAAGGAAAGCGCCATTAAGGGAGTTACAGAGAGTCAAGTGGTTTAGCAGTCCAATCATATACTGTATATTCTTACTGTAGGTCCTTTATTTGTTGTGACTCGTCTACCATTTGTGATGTTCAGAATAAGTTTATATGAAATGCAACCCTTTTTAATGTTAAAGCTATTTTCCTATTACGCTGTCATCTTTCGTTTTGGTAACTACAGTATACAAATGATGTGTCTAAGTGATTTCCCAGTATATAATGTATTGAAAGCTGAGGTTCTGGATGCTGCCAGGAAATATTTCATGATTTATGAGTCAGAAAGATTTACACATTGTCCTCTGAGACACAATAAAGCACTAAATCCAGGCTGTTTTATGAAATGAAAATGTGGTTCTAAGGACTTATTGCTGGAGCTGGATGAACATGTACAGGTTGCAGACAATAATAGGTTATTTTATTATTATTGTAAATTGTGTACTTTTTGGTGTGTTGTGAGAACATCAAAATCAATGATAAACAAAAAGAAAAGTACAGGAATTCTGTGTTTGATGCAGTTTAGAGGTGTACTGTATGTACTCATGCACTCAGACATGAAACTTAAAAACAATATAAATTTTTTTAAAATCATAAAACGTTAAAAAAACATTTGATTGTGTGAAATTTAGGGTTATTGTTAGGTTTAATCAAAGGATTTTGGACGCACGAAAGAACCGTGTGAATCACAAACCACATTAAGCAAGACCTGTTTTCCCAGTTTAAAAAAATGACAAATGACAAAAATGACGAATTATTGCTATGCAATAATAAAACCAATAATTAAGGTTTTCCAATATGTATAAAAAGTAACCAGGCTATATGATAGATCTGAGTTAACACCTTGCAAACATTTTTAATTATGTAAGTAAGCAAAAATATTAAACTTTTTATTAATCTGCATTGGGTCAGACATTACTTTTATTTGGTAAAGAATTTTTCTAAAGTCTATACGTATAAAGACCTTTGTGTGTGTGTGTGTGTGTGTGTAGGTGACATTGTGTCTGATGTTTGGCTTGGCTCCAGAACAGCAGTCGAACGCAAAGTATTTCCAGACAGTTCTGGCCTCTCCTCTCCCCTGCCCTTTCCCACCCCATTGTTCTTGTGTGCTAGAGGAAATGGGAAGGAGGGGTGGACGGCGTTCTGTTTTGATTGGAGGTTTAATCGGGTTCAACAGCACAGCTTTGCTCTTGACCCTCGCACTGATGCCATCACCTAAACCTCTCTGATATTTGTACATTAAAAGGTGCAACACCCAAAGGCTAAAAATAAAATCGCAAAAGTTTATCGGTGCAATTTTAAGCCTAAGAATGTAGAAGAACAATCACCAGAAACGTTCATTCCACTTTGGTGGACGATCGACCAAAGAGCGTTTACTGATTATCGGGAATTCTTAATAATAATTTTTTTTTTTACATAAAATAAAATAAATCAATAAAATCAATAAATAAAAACCTTTTCAGTTTTTACCACTGTTCACAATGAACGTCGGAAAGCCGTGTGCACCTGATAAACCCTGCTTTCAGGAAGAGCTGCTCATCTGCTTATATGTTTGGTTTCCTTAAATAGCAAGGAATTATTTATGCTCTGCAGGAAAAAATACAGTAGCATAAAAAAAGACAGTTATCCCTCACAACAAGTAAAAACTTCCGGGTCATGGCACTTGTGTCCGATGAAAAAAAAAACAGAATGGAATGCGAGTGTTTGTTCTGGTTTCTTTTTTTTTTTTTTTTTAGGTTTATATAGTGCTGTCAATCAATTAAAAAAAATAATCTAGTTAATCACAGTCATAGTCTGTGATTAATCACGATTAATTGCAATTTTAAAAATTGCAATTAATTGCAATTTATACTTGTATTATGAACATGCAATGTTGGAATAAAGAAATGCATGACAAACTGGTTAGAGGAAACAACTTACACAGTTTTATAATATCTCAAATGTTAACAATAAAGTCTCTCGAATGGCACCGGCACTGCATGCATTGCCTGGGTAACAGCAGGGCTTGAACCCCGATCGTCAGATCTGGCAATTAACAACCGAAGCCTTAGCCACCTGAGCCATCACAATATATAATAAGTCTGATAATAAACAGATTAAAACATGGTTTTGTTTAAAACTCCTCAAATATTTGATACCCAGCAGGAATGTTTTGTCTTGCTGTTGTGAGGTTAATTACATTACATACACTGGGACAATGTTGGTATGAGGTTGTACTTGAATGTATGACTTTGATTAAATGAAGTTGGAACAACGTTGACTACATGACAATGGAATATAGAACAAAAGCCCCTAATACAATGTTGCAAAAACAACTTCAAGACCAAATGAATAGCAATCTGTTGGCCTGAGTGGGACTCGAAATCCGGTCGCTGTGCCGAAAGCAATGCATGTTTACCACTGGAGCACTGGAGAATATGCTGTTGATGCTAGAAAATGCACGCATGTAACAACAATACCATGTCTAAGATGCAGTGTGGACGCTGCGTAAACACCATATCACAAACACCATATCACAAACACCATATCACAAACACCATATCACAAACACCATATCACAATCACCATATCACAATCACCATATCACAATCACCATATCACAATCACCATATAACAATCACCATATCACAATCACCATATCACAAACACCATATCACAATCACCATATCACAAACACCATATCACAATCACCATATCACAAACACCATATCGCAATCACCATATCACAATCACCATATCACAGTAGAGTGAGTCTGGAGCTAAGATGCACCTCATGGTAATATTTCTAAGGAAAATGAAGAAGAGCAGTAACATTACAACACTAAGAGATGTGTGACTGTGATCAGAATTCTAAATCCTGTTATAAACCATTTGATGTGGTCGGACGTCGTGCTATTGGATTTTATTAATCCACCATAAATGCTTTTAATAAAGCTTTAAATTTCATCGTTTTGAGGTTGTATTTCAAGATTCGAGATTCAAAGAACTTTATTAATAACAGAGGGAAATTGCTTTGTCTTAGTAACAGTTGCTTTCCGTTGTTAAAAAAGTAATAAATTAAACAAGGGGAATTAGAATAACTAAAAACAGTAAACAGTAAATTACGTATTGCACTAACAGGAAGGTACAGCATGTATCGTCATGCTGTCATGACTGAATTCACATTGATTGCCCTTAGAAGGGAAAAAGGGAAAAGGAGAGAGTACATACTGCACATACTGTATAATACAGTTCAAAATATAAGGCCCACTAGTATTGATAAATGACTGGGGGAACAAGTAATGTATTAATGTCATATTGTAATATTGTTTCATTACAGACGGTTGGTGTTGGTAAACGACTGGTGGAACAAGTGTTGTATTCATGTTATATTGTATGATTACAGACAGTTAATACTATTTGCAGTGCTGTGTTTGCGCCGTTCATTTAACATTATCTTAATGTTATTTCACCAAAGTCATTCATTCCAAGTTGTATCAATAGTGAACGTCGTTATAACCATATCACAACGCTCATCTAACATTAGGATTCTTGCGGGATATGGTGATCTTTCTGGTCAGTAACATTCAGGATTAGTCATCATTCTTGGGTTTCATCTGTAACATAAAAAGCTGTTTGTTTTTTGTTATTCTTGCTTAGGGAAATGAATACTTGGAGCTACTTTAATGTGAAGAGCTAACATATCTTATGGAAGTTCCATATAAATATACAAAGAAAATGTGTAGCTCATTAATAAAGGGCAATTCCTTTAAACAGCATGCCACATGCCACATTGGATACAATGAATCCAATATGACTTTACATTACCTGCTTACTCGGAGTTACCCTGCAGTCTCAGCAGCGATTTAAAAAGTCAGATCACTGCAGCATTGTTTTGATCAACTCATACCAGTTACTGTAGGTCTGAACGAGTCACCAGGGAGGAAAAGCTGCTAAACAAAGCAAGTGCTCAGTGGTAGCTGTTGTCTAGCCTCGGCCTTCATTGCTAAAAGGTCCTCTTTCCGCTACTCGCTTTCCCACAATGCGCTCTCCACGGGCAGCTCAGCATCCAGCCAGGGTTGGCGTTATTTAAATGCCCGAGAACAATCTTATCTGGGGTGTGCATCAAACACCGGCGTGCTCTTATAGAAAAACCCGTTCAGTCCAGAGCAGCTTTGTGTGATTTAATTTTTTTTCTCTTCACAGTTATAATTTTTTTCAAAACTATGAAATATGACATATGGCATTAGGTAAATAAGTATCATCAACAATTGACGGTTGTTAAGTGGTAGGTCTTTTGCCTGTCATGTGGATGGCCCAGGTTCGATTCCCAGCCAATGTCCAAGTCCCGGCCACTGGATCTAGTGCCGGTCCCAAGCCCAAATAAAATGGGAGGGGTTGTGTTAGGGAGGTGTAAACCCATGATGAAACTGGCTCTTATGAAGACCATTCCATGAAAGCAAGACCAAAACTTACCTCTGCTGTAGAGGAGAAGTTCATTTAGAGTTACCAGCCTCAGAAATCACCAATTAATGATGAAGGCTTTACAGATCATAAGTAGCATATTATAGATGTTTCAGCATTGTTTTACAGTGTAGAATGAAATAGAACTCAGGAAAGACCCTGGAATTATAAGGTGTGTCCAATATTTTGACTGATGGTGTATTGGCTTCAGTGAACTATGTTGTGTTAGAATTAACTTTTACATTTCAGCATTTAGCAGACACCAGAGTGATCCAGAGGGACTTACAGTACATTTTTATTGCATTATACATCTGAACTTCGAGGAACCATGCTCAAGGGCCCAACAGTGACAAATTAGTGGTGCTGGGGTTAGGGTTAGGGTTAGTTGTAACTGGGACTATCCCGTAGTCCAATGCCCTTACCACTGAGCTACCCCTGAATAACAGTGAGCATGGGTACATTACTCAGAAATGCTTGGATCAGAGTAGTTTTTGATTCTGTATTTGTCTCCCAGGACCTTCAGTGGTGCAGAGTGTTCAGGTGGTTAGACACGTTGAAAGCCTGAGCATGTCCTGGAAGCCCGGCCCAGGGAGAGCAGAGCAATTTCGGATTCTGCTCAGAGACAGCGATCAGAATCTTAGCTCCACCTGGAACGCCACGTTCGACAACACTACAACATCGTACACGATGGACGGCCTGACTCCTGGTCGCGTCTACAACGTGAGCATCGTCACCGAGGCGGCAGGGAGACAAAACGCCATGTGGCTGCAGGAACAAACAGGTAGATCATGACACAGCTGGGAGATTCATCTCATAGCTCTTACAAGCGGTATTAAGGGAGATGAAACGTATGTGCTACCTTCATTCTTTTCTTTTGTGTGTGTGTGTGATTGAGTGTGTGAGTGTGTGTGTGTGTGTGACCTTTTACACAATGTGTCAGGCAGTTAGGTGAACGCCCTGTCTCTTTTTCCTGCTGTGTGAAGGGAAAGCTTGGCCTGTGCTATATAGCATGTGCTATATCACCCGCTACACCATGTCAATCATACCTTAACAGTGTTTAACCGCTAACACACATACACACACACACATATGTACAAAAGCACACACACAGAGTAGATTAAATCAGTGCTCAAGCTCCAGTTCCTTTCTTTGAGAACGTTCAAAACCAGACTGTAAACATCCTGAAACTATTCAAACAGTACCCTACTTTAGGTACCCTGTGTACCCTGCTAAGTACACTTAAAAGCTTCAATCTGTCAACAGCCGTTTTAATTTCCCTGACGCACATATACAGAAAGGAAACTCAAGGCTATTAGTGCAGAAAGTAAAAGTGATTCAGTTGGTCAGTGTAAGGTTAAAGCTTAAAGAAACCTTCGGAGAGCTTTACCTCGTCTCTCCACTTGCCTAGAGGTAGAACCTCAGGTTCTTTAATTCAAGGTAGCTACAATTTATTCAATATGCACAGGAAGTGTGCTGTATTAATAAATCAATACTTCAAATGATAGAATAAATGGTAGCGTCAATCCCAAATTGAATCAGTTCCTCAATTCCACAATTTTGACTCGAGTGAAAATATAATTGTCCCCCACAATCCTGATGATATATTCAAATCCAGTTAACCACAATACCTCTACACTATAAACCAATCTGCTCTTCTACTCCCGCAGTACCGAGCATGGTCCTCAATCCACGTATGGAGAGCAAGGGCAGTCAGACGAGCCTCCGGGTCTCTTGGGATCGAGCTCCCGGTCATGTGGACTCTTACCTGGTCCAGCTACTGTCTAATGATTCAGCTGTAAATCAAACTCTGTCCTCGAACACCACACAAGCTCAGTTCGGCCATCTGACTCCTGGGAGCAGCTACCAGGCCAGGATCTACACCAGGAGTGGCGATCTCAGCAATCACGTCAATGTGACTGCTACAACCGGTACGTATATGATTGGAACTGATACAGTACGCCTTATTATGCAAAGTCTTATCATGATTAGCAGGTTTTTGATAAGGCTTAACTTGATTAGGTCGAATTAGTCTTGGGCTTAAATACAAGCATTTCAGTTTCAATCACATATTTATTCATCACATATTCATGATTGCGTAGTGAATTTCTTTATTCTTCATATATATCCCAGAATTTTTTTGTTAATAGCCTGGGGTCAGCTACTATTTGGTGCCCCTGGAGCAGACAGGGTTAGGGGCCTTGCTTTTTTTTTTTTTGCGCCACTCGGAGGCACATAGGGGCCTTGCTGAAGGGACCAACAGTGGCAATGTGGCAGAGGTTGGGGCATGTATATACTGTAGCTAATAAAAACAAAGGGAGAAAGCAGGCAAGAGGGTTCCTGACATTTTCTTAAAGATATTAATAATATCAGGCATAGTGCAAAGGTCGACTTCGCCAAGGTACTCATCTTCAACCAAATAGACACATACTGCCACCTGCTGTATCAGAGAGTGTACATATGCAAGTTTGTTCGGGTACGGAGCAATATTACTAATGTAAATGCTGGTCAACAACCTTAACTGTGACAAGGAATGCATGGGCCGGTGGTGGCTCAGTGTGTTAAGTCTCTGCGTCACTGATAAAAAGGTCAATGTTCCGAGCCTCAGCTCCACCAGATCAACTCCGCCACCTTAGCTCTGTCTGCTCCAGGTGTGCTGTACTAATGACTGAACGTGTGCCCTGACAAAGCTGTGACGAACAAAGAATTTTACTGTGCAGTAATGTATACTGTATGTGATGAATAAAGGCTGAACTGAACATTTAAAAATGAGAGATAAATTCTGGATTTTGCTCGATATTTTTGGATTTCTAATTTGGATTTCGAACTCCAGGCCAGTGGCAGGCCAGTAAATGTATTAATTCTAAAGTAATAGTAGTTAATGCTGTTTGGAGGCGCTGACTGCAAATTTTCGCCTATAGCGCCGCAACAGGTTCTACAATTGCCTTATGATTGACAGGAAGAAGGAGGGACAGGAAGCCTGTGTCCACCCAATAAAACGCCTGCCCATGGATGACTTTGATACTGTCAGGATTTAAACGCAGAATTTCCCAAGGTTTGGTCGCTCCACCCAAAAAACTTTGTCCTGTTTGGGTTTTGAAAGGGAACTGACACATTAACAGAAATAAAACATGCCTCGTTTCCATTATGTTATCAGCGTTAATCACCTTAGAGAAGAAAGGAGGCCATTGGCTTCCACTCATGTAGAGAAATCTTTTGCTTATAGAGTGGCGGTTTCATTCTGACGTCATTCTGACGCACTGTCTGTCTGCATGTCTAACTGTGTGTGTGTCTGTCTTGTTAACCTCAGCTCCAGGCGAAGTCTCTCAGCTAAAGATGGAGAAACCTGCTGAGTACGGCGAGGTGGTGATTAGCTGGCTGCCCCCTGTAGGACACTGGGAGCAGTACAGCGTGACGCTCCACAACAGCAGCGAGACACTGTTTAACACATCCCTGGGTAAAACTGAAAGACGGTTCAGGTTCCCGGGGTTAAAACTTCATCCTGGCAGAGTTTATAAAGCAGCAGTGAGTGTGGAGAACATGGGGCAGACCAGCACCGTCTACTGCCCCGCAGAAATAGGTAGTCCATTTTATTTTATTGTTTTATTGTCTAGTTATTTATTAAATCCATGAAACCTACTGTAATATTTTACCATGGACATGATGTGCCACTAAGAACTGTTTAGATTTTATCAAAAGTATAAAATAAGGAATAGACTAGAATAAAAATTGGATTACTACTTGTAATATCACACTGCATTAAAAAAAAAAAAATAAATAAAAAAAAATTTTTTATCTGAATACTTTCCCTTACATTTACGAGCTATTTTTAATTTTTGTGCGTTATATGGAGGTTTATATGTTGGTATAGATTTCATTAATAAAATCTCTTGCATTGTAAAGCACTTTAAGCTACATAATAATAATAATAATAATAATAATAATAATAATAATAATAATAATCCATACTTCATACTTTATATTGATAATATAATATAA
>JAOVVB010000015.1:1209336-1219951 GCA_028570985.1 Heterobranchus longifilis | reverse complement strand
TTATTATTACATTTTTTTGCATATCCCAGGTAGGAAGCTGGAGTCAGAGCGCAGGTCTGCCAGAATACAGCACCTCTGGAGTACACAGGGGACTAACAGGGAAACAACTCTGTTGTTTTTGGATATCTGTTAACAGAATTTGCACCAACACTCTAAGGAAAATAAAAGTTTCTTAAAAAGAATCATTACTGGTGGCGAGACATGGATTCAACACTACGAGAAACATGGAACGGAAACATCCTCAATTACCAACCAAGAAAAAGTTCAACAAATAACAAGTCAACCATCCGCTGGAAAATCCATCGATGCTTACAGTTTTCTGGGATTCTCAAGGGCCAGTACTGGAACATTATCAGGAAAAAAGTTCAACAATCAACAGTGAGATGCTTATTGAAGAGCTGAAGTTTGGATTAAACGCAGAGTGCTGCTATCCAAGGGTGTCGTGATCTTGCATGATGATGCACATCTGCAAAATTCCACCCACACTGTCGACACTCTGCAGAAACTTCATTTTGAGGTGTTAAAGCATCCTCCCTATAGTCCTGATCTTACTTCACCAGACTTTCACCTGTTTGTTCCCCTGGAAGCAGCCCTTCAAGGACGAAGATTCACTTCTAATGAATAAGTGAAGACAGCGGTGCATTTGTGGCTCCCGGCTCACACATAACTAAATTTTAATGACGGAATATGAAAGCTTGTTGACAGATGGACAAAATTTATTGAAAAGCAAGGAGATTATGTCAATAAATGGTGTATTTCTTTTTTCCTAAATTAAAGTCTACCAGCAGAGTGCGGATCATTTTTGACCCACCCAACTACACATCTCCTTTCTTTTATTCCTGTCAAAAAAATGTGCCACTCTCACAGTTTGCTTCATATTTCAAACCAAATGACCTTCTGGCTGCCAACCAGCATAAATACAAAGCCACGCATTCAGCTGAAACTGCCCTTCTTGCAGTTAGTGAAGCTCCACAGAATGCCAGAGAAACGAAACACCCTCTGCAGTCATTCCTCTCAACATGTCAGCAGCTTTTAGTATAATGAATAACCAGACTCTCGTCTTTGGCAGACTTTTGGCAGCACTGAGCCAGCGTTCATGTATCGTCAACACGTCCTATTCCATCACCTGACAAACTTATTGCTGGAGTTTGATCCAGGCTCAGATCTTGGTCAACTTTTTTTTTTTTGCTCAGATCTAGATCACTGCTGCATTATATCACACCCATATGTGATTCTTTCCCCAAACTGTTTACCACAAGGGTAAAAGCACACACTTGTCTCGAATGTCTTTGCATTACAGTTCACCTTTACTGGAATTAAGAGGCCTGAACCTGTTCCAGCATAAAAAAAGACCTTGTGTGCAAAGCGAGCTCCATGAAGACACGGCTTGCCAAGTTTGGAGAGTTATAGCCTGAGTGTCCTGCACAGAGCTCTGATCTCAAACCCACTGAACACCTTTGGCCGAATGAGCAGAACTCCAACTTCCAACTTTTTCGAATTGGCATGTTCAATAAGTCTACAGTGCTGTCCCTTTTTTTCTGCATATTTGTCATGGTTTTCAAATGCTGAATTTTTTTTAAGGGGGAAAAAAGGTGTCCAAACCTGAGTGGGCCTATGTGAAAAAGTAATTGCCCTCTCATAACTGATTCTGCCACTCTTGGAGGCAACAACTGCAATCAACCATTCTCGATAACTTGCAATAAGTCTTTCACATCGCTCAGGAGGAATTTTGGCCCACTCTTCTTTGCAGAGTTTTTTTATTTTTTTATTTAGCTACATTGGTAGGTTTTCAAGCATGAACATCCTGTTTAAGGATCTCAATCGGACTTTGTCAAGTCCAGACTTTGACTAGGCCACTCTAAAAAAACATAATTTTGTTTTTTGAGCCTATTCAAAAGTGGACTTGCCGGAGTGTTTCGGATCATTGTCCTGCAGCATAGTCCAAGTGCGCTTGAACTTGAGGTCATGCCCCGAGTGGCGCAGTTGTACAGTGCTTACCCCATCATCCGGCGATCACTAGTCCGATTCCCAGGGGGTGCGGTAGCCTCCCGCTGCTAGCGGCCTAGACAGAGCTGATTGGCCGAGCTCTCTCAGAGGGGTGAAATGGGAGGCACTTAGTGCTCTCACATCAATCATAGCTCTACAGCCAATAATAGGTGTCTGTGAGCTCACGCAAGCGGAAGAAGTGGATAGCGCTGTCCCCCGAGTGTGTTACGCCCACAACAGTCCGTGAGAGAACAATTCGAAAAGATGGTCGGCTGGCATCCGATTGTCTTTGTGATAGTCTCCCTGACTGGTAGGAGTAGCCTTGATGTGGGAGTCCCCTAGTGAAGGGTGGAAATAGGATACAAGACTTTCTTAGGAAGAAAATCTGAGGAAAATCCCCATCCGAAAAAAATAAGAAAACTTGAGGTCACAAGCTGATGGCCGGAAATTTCAGTTACCCTTCAGGATCTTCTGGTAGAGCGCAGAATTTATAGGTCCATCAATCATGGCAAGTCATCCAGCTCCTAAAGTAATCCAGGTCCAAGACTATCACACTATCACCACCATCTTTGACTGATGTTGGTATGATGTTCTTTTTATGAAATTATGTTGTAGTTTTATGCCAGATGTAATGGGACACACAAAAAGTTCCAAAAAGTTATTTTTTACAGGGCCAGGTAGGTTTGGACAGCTTTTTTCCTTTTAATTAATTACTGCCTTGTTATCTTCCATTATGGGTTATTTTTTTATTGTAATATAAAAAGTAATTTATGTGTGATAAATATGGGAAAAATCAGGAAGGGGCAAATACTTTTATAGAACTGTATACAGATGTGATGGGCAGGTGTGCACAACTTTTGGCCATATAATGTATGTTAATGTTGCACAACTTAATCCATCCATCATCACATCTCTCAGAAAATAGTGCTGCCTTTCTGGACTCTGGACCCTGTTACATCTTACATTATTTGCACAAAACACATTTCTCAGGTTATGCATGGCTGCAGACTTTTGTGCCTAAAACTGTTTGCATACGAGATGCTCTGGGTATGCTCATGACCAAATGATGATGTAATCGTATCACATCAAGCAGGTTCACGGTGTTACGCTGTCCTTTCTAGATTATGATCTGGAATAAATCTCATTTAGTTGTAATCGGTGCATTACAGCAACGTGTGAAATGAGGCGAATCACTAGTTGATGATTTGTCTCAGATAAGGAACTGTGACGTATCCCATCTGGTAAAAGAGTCAATATGGCTGTAAATCGCTGCAGTAGAGCAGACAACCTGAGAGCAGACATAAATAAATATAACTTCAATTTGTAACACAATCCTCTTAACATTTTATCAGGTGTAAAAAAATAAAAAATAAAAAAACTTTGGACTTTTCCAAACTCTACGAGTAAATTAGATTTAGGAGTGAAATTATTTGCTAAATTTGTTTAAAACATAATTATGGCAGATGAAAGAGATACATGCTGTTCGGTAATAATGTAGCTTTTTGTTTAATTTAATTAGAAGTTAAATCTTAAACTTTTTAGTTATTTAGTATTATTTATCAATCCTGTGCTTAGTTTTTAAGTGAGAAAACTAATGTTATACGGAACAGGCTACACTTAATTACTCATGTTCAGATCAGTTGTGAAGCTGCTGAATAAAGCTAATACATTTCAAACAAAATTGAAAACAATGTAATATTGGCTCGGGATAGTTATAACATCGTAATACTTACAGAATCGGCACCTCTCTACAGGGACATGGGAGTGCAGACTGGGAGATCTAGGCTTAAAGTAAGGCTCATCTGCTACAGTATATACATCACAGTGCTGCCCACTAAACTCTCTTATTTTTGACGTAGCTTCAGGGTGTGCTCACCTAATCTCAGGATTACATACTGTATGATGCCAATACGCTTAGACTTGTAACCTGTCATTTTCATTGATGTCACTTTGTCATAAGGACAGTTACATGTCAAGTCCGCACTGTATTTCACTTATTTTATGACATTCCTATAGTTTAATATTGCACTAGCAACTTTGGTCTTTAATCTCTACAGTGTGCAATCTGCCTTTATGTTACTGTCCTCATTGCTACTGGATGTCTGGAATTTCCTTCGGGATCAATAAAGCGTCTATCTGTCTGTCTTTCTGTCTGTATATCTATGTATCGCCATACTGAGTTATTCCCTGCCAGAGGTTTGTCTCAAGCGTCCCAAAAAATAAAAAGCATGTTTGAACTTACCCTGTTTTCATCACATCTCTGGGACGAGCTGAACAATTCATCGTGTCAGCACATTTCCTTCTCCTCTTAATCATTGGAGGTTTCTTATGCTAAGAGAGCCGTGAGTCAGAGACTCCCAGAGACTCCCAGTCCAAACCCTAAAGGACTCGCTTAAGAGTTTGGAGCTCTAAATGTTCACACTCATCAGAGCCTAACAGCATGCCGTTGAGAGGTGGAGAAACCCACCTGGAAGAAATCTAAATCATCGCCTTATAATTCATGAAACTTTCTGGCATGGTTTAAAGCCATCAATAGCTCAGAGTCGTGTGTTAGATAGATTTGTATTGACGCAGTGCACAGGCTGTTGTAGGTCAAGCAGTTTAGGCTCTGCATTACTGATCAGAAGGAGGTTCGAGGCCTAACACTGCCGTGCTGCCCCTGTTGGACCCTTAAGCAAAGCTCCCGGGCTGCATCATGGCTGATCCTGTGCTCTAACCTCGGCTTTCTAACAAGCTGGCATATAAAAAGAAAATAATTTCTCTGTGCTGTAAAACGTGTGACAAATAAAGGTGTCTATTTTTCTATTCCTACCATTGATTCACTGTCCCCCAAGGTTCTATATTGGGGTCTGTCTTTTTTTCCCACGAGTGATGGCTCACCAGTGTTCTTCTGTTCGTCTGAAACCAGACTGCTCCGTCTACCTTTAAATTTCAACGATCTCAGGTGATTTCAACATCTTGACACATACACTCACGTCGTTAAGACCCGGAAGCTAACCTTTTTAATTCTGTTAAATCATTTACCCCTGACACCGTTTGATTAGAAAACTATGTTTAAGAAAATGTATCAACCAATTAGATCCAAAAATAAAAATTCCTAATAGCAGACTCCACCCAGCAGGAACCCTAACGCTGGATGAGTGTTGTAATATAGTGGGAACAACGTTACGATGAAGTCCACCAAATTTGAATGACTTTTGAGACCATTTTGAGGACGTTGAATGAACGGCCCGAAAACTATGTTCCAAATACAACATCAAAACAACTAAATTTGATCCTTTATTTGGAACACTTATGGTGATTAG
Organism: Heterobranchus longifilis; assembly: GCA_028570985.1. Classification (NCBI taxonomy): domain Eukaryota; kingdom Metazoa; phylum Chordata; class Actinopteri; order Siluriformes; family Clariidae; genus Heterobranchus; species Heterobranchus longifilis. Next base: position 1,214,660 of record JAOVVB010000015.1, on the reverse strand, counting down.
CATCCATGACCACATTCATTGTCCTTATGTTTCCAATTGATTGGAGATGGGACGGACACAACAGCTTCCCACACACAGTCTCATATCACGCTTCTCTTAGTGTTGTATTGTTACCTTTCTGTTTTAATTTGCTTCTGAAATATTACCAAGAGGTGCATCTTAGCACCCAAACCCGGGGTGCCAATCCATTGCAGGACACACACATACACATACACACACGCTCATTGTTCCCAAATTACTCTATTGTGATATGGTACTTTCACAGCGTCCAACCCACAAGACGTCTGCTTTGAAAGAACAGATCTTATGTGTTTTGTTTGTATTTCTGTACAGTACATTCCTGTCGCCTGTAAAATTTTTGTTGCACTTGTTATGAACGTATATTTTACGCATGAACGGTGGTCCAGTGGTAAACACACAGTGCTCTCACCACAGCAACCAGAATTTGAGTCTGCCTCACATCATCAGTTTGGTATTAATATTGTTTTGAAGACGTTTTGCAACATTATGTTAGGGGCACTTGTTCAGTCGTCAGGTAGTCAACAATATTCCGACGTCATTTCATCAACGTAATTCAAAAACAACCCACTGCTGCCCCAAACTAACCTCACCACAACATTCGGACGAGCAAAGATTTTCCAAACAGTAAAATATTGAGAGGTTCACATTTACCTCTTTTCCACCAAGTCGGTTCAGGAACTAGTTATGAGCCGGTGCTCAGTTTTTAACCAGTTCTTTGTTTTTAGACAGACAAAGCACCGGCCCTCAGACAGAAATAAAAGGTTCCAGGGCGGCACTAACACTCTGCTGGGCTAGAACAACAAATCGCTTACGTCAGGGGCTGAGGGCTTAAGATTACCACTACCAACTAAAACTTTGTGACCGCCATGTTGATGAAGCCAGGAAAAGTGCTTGCAACACCATGTTGAATTTCGCCATTGGTGTTGTCTTGCTTGCCGCTAGGATTGTTTTGCCGATAGCATTGTTTTGTTTTGCATCTAGCATTTTTTTTCCTGCTAGTATTGTTTCGCTGCTAGCATTTTTTTATTTTTTTTATTTTTTGCTGCTGCTAGCATTGTTTTGCCACTAGCATTGCTGCGAAAGTAGAGATTCGCTATTGAACCGCTCTGAACTAGCACTAGCACCTGGTACACTTTGGTGGAAAAGGGGTATTACAGCCCTATTCTCTTTGTGTAACATTCAATCAGAAAAGCAGTGAGACTACAAAGAGAAAAACCATATTTGTTGCTAGTATTAGCCTGCTAATCTACCTGATCTTGTGGCATTCTGCCAGCGTGGCGCTCATCTGTTTGCCCAGCTGAAAAAGTAATGAATTTTATCTACATGTATACGGCTTAAGAACATATTATGATTCACCATAATAGGCAGATAAATCACTAAATGTGAAATTCCAATTCGAGATGAGTCATCTTTATGAAGACATGAACATCTTTTAATTAAAGGCACAAACAATCCTGAGCGTTCATCATTCCGGTTCCGAAAGACTTCTTTTCAATCTTTGTCTCATTAATGTGTATATTAATTACAGCTATATTAATGAGCTGTTTCACTATTATCTTTAGACATAATCATTTCTTAATGATTTCCTTACACAACACAAGCGAGTCATAAACAAAGTCGTGTTATTGCGAATCATTTATTAATGAACATGTCCTAATTCTTGTAATGCTCATCGTGCATTAGAAAGGTACGCAGCGGTTCGGCTAATACAAATAACGCTGCTTTGTTATGTCTAGACAATCCTCCTTTCTTTTGTTGCAATCTATTTTCCGTAGTGCATCAGTCCCTTTTTCGGAATAACACCTCCGCAACACGATGCTGCCGCCTCCACGCTTCAGAGCGAGTCGGGATAGTATCCTTCAAATTAAAGCTCTCACTTTTTGTTCTCCATACATTGCGCTGATCAATATGAGTCAATAAAAAAATATATATATATTAATAATAATAATAATACCATTTGTATTTCATTTCACCACAAAACAGTTCAGGCTGGTGATCAGTCTGGCTTTTCTATGCCGGTCTCTCTAGCTCTCACACACACACACACACACACACACACACACACACATACTTTTATATTCAACTCATTTTTTTGATTTTCATTCCAAATCATAGCTCAGTGATTACCCCATTCATGTTGGTACTTGATCCCAGCCAGAAACTCCTGTGCACTGGGCAGACTACCAGCTTCAACATCTACATCTTTTAATGTGTCAGCTATAAAAAAAACTGATCACATTTTCTCAATAAATATTTACTAAATAACATTATATTATGTATTAATTCCCTTCATATTACTAACATGTTGCATGATGTGTGCATCACTTCATGTGCTTCCTTTCTTACCCAGCCACGCCCATCACTCTGGAATAGGGTCAATCTGGACTCATCAGACTACATGACCTTTTTTTTTTTTTTAATCCAAAGTCCAATATTTATGGTCCCTAGCGAATGTAAATGTTTTTTTCCCCCTAATAACTCTCACTAACAGGTGGTTTTCATATGGACACACAGCTGTTTTATCCCAAGTTTAGTTTTCATCACATTGTGTGTATGGAAATCACTATTCAACATCATCAGCTTTGGTTTTTACTTTAATGCACCTTTATTAAGTTGGTGTGATAGTGATGGCCATGATATTTTTTTTTCTGACCAAAAGGTGATGGATCAGCTCTATCCCTCCTTGATGATGTGTTGAAGAATCCTTAACCCAATTTCAGTCATTTAAAATCTCCTTAGCTGTTTCCAGTACTTGATGCAGGCCAATAATTTGACCTTTCAGAACTGGAGACTTTTTTCTATGGCAATGACGCATAATTTATGGATTGATTTTAATTGCACACTCTTGAACACCTTCAAAATCACTGTCAGTAAGACAAGAGCAGGACTGTCTCTTGCTATCGCTTCCTGCATCTTTCCTGTGTTGGGATCACTTGTAGAAAGATATCAATGCCAACGTTCTTTTTAGGTTGTTTTTGAAAGTAAGAATTACTTCGTACTACAGTACATTACATTGGAACAACATTGAACAAATGACTGTGCTACCATTTTGTAAGTATGACTTCAAAACAAAATTTCTGAATAGCATTCACTTTTATCCCTCCGCTGAAAGACATCCAGGAAAGTTGCGTTCGTACGTCTGTATTCTAACATCTGCTAGACACTTAAGGGACCGCGGAGGTAATGTTGTGTGAACAGAGACATAAATGCTGTAGCTAATGAATGATATTTATTCAAAGTTATTCCAATGTCACTTTATCAAACTCATTTTATCTTTGAAAGTTATCCCAACTTGTCCCAATGTTGTGTTTTGGAAGGACAGCGTCGAAACCTACAGTAATTACACTTATATGACAACGCCATGCTTCATTGGGGTTCCTGCTGCGATGGGTCGAATCCAGAGTTTGAAACGATCATTGCAAACCATTTCTGTGCTTATTTCGGGTAGGGGTGTCATTACTTTACAAAGTCACTCTAGATAAGGTTATCTACTAAAATCTGATAATGCTAATAAACTTATTTTTTTAAGGGTGATCAAATAAAAAATTAGCTATTTGTAACAGAGACTAGGCTTCATTCTTGATAAAAACAGGAAACAGGGATAGATTTAAACCACAGTGATCTATCTGGGTGATTTAAAATTGGTCTAGGCACACAGTGTCTGCAGGGTTAAAACAGACAAAAAGAAATTGACTGGTATTTTAAAAAAAGATCTTTATTTTAGACTTTCACAAAGAAGGAATACAATATCTTCATCTGCTTTCATCTTATCTGTGCTGTTTAACAGATGAAAGCCGTGAATGTCTGGCCAAGTTCACTATACACGAGATTAATAATAGAGTATCTTTAGTGCTATTTCAATTATGCAACAGTTAATAACTCATAAGGGGTGGCACGGTGGTGTAGTGGTTCTGTGGCCTTGCACCTCCAGGGTCGAGGGTTCGATTCCCGCCTCAGGGTCTGTGTGTGAGGAGTTTGCATGTTCTCCTCGTGGTGGGTTTCTTCCAGGTGCTCCGGTTTCCTCCGACAGTCCAAGGTAGACTTCCAAATAGCATACAGTGTGTTCGTGTGCCCTGTGATTGATTGGCACCCTGTCCAGTGCGTACTCCGGCTCACGCCTAATGGTATGCATATCACATATGATCTCACAAGCGTCCACTAGACCTGACCCAGGACCTGATTATGATCCGAGAAACGCAGAGATCAATCCCTCCGAGATGTAGTTTCCACCAAGCCAGCTTAGCCGTCCTGAGGAGTGTGTGTGTGTGTGCACAGCACGGCTGTGTTTGCTGGCAGGGTTAGCGAGGGATCCTCCTGAAGCACGACTCATCCCATGTAAAAATAGAACATGACTGGCCTGAGCAGCATGCTACTTCAACACTCAATTAAAGCATGCCGCTTCTGCGTGACCTCGTAACCATAGAGACAAGAGAAGGAGTGCCACAAAAAAAAAAGCACACACAGAGAGGGGCACGTTGGGAGTGTGTGTGTGATGCCATGTGAATCAAAATGGAGTTATTCAGAAAGGTATGACAGAAGGAAAGATTATCAGCCAATAAATAGCTCTGGTCAGTCGTCATACACACGTTTAACTACAGGAGAAGCTAAAACTGCACCAAAGCTATGCATTAAAGATAAAGGATAGTGTTCATTAAATAATGATCGGAGGATAAATGTTTGAGTCTCCGGTACAGAAACTGGGAATTTTATACACATTGAGTATGAGTGTTAGACTTGCTGCTGATCTCAACATTAAAGTATCACAATAAATGAGTTCATCATGCACAATAAGGATCTCCATCTATTCAAGGTGCGTATGTGAGACCTAATAATAATAATATTCCATTTTTGCAGGAATGCATAATAAATTTACATATTTTGGTCATATGGCTGGTATTTTTATTATTGATCCTGCTCACAATGTTTGGGGGAAAAAAAACCACACAGTATATTAAATTGTCTTCTAATCATCACCAGCATGGACCTTATTTACAGTATAACATATAAGTATTATTATCATAGTTGACCTGTTTAAAATTGATGGTTAAAATCGTCCTCTGTTTTCTCATTTTCAGGCAAAAATATTCCATCCAATTTGGCAAGAAATTTGCCTCGGCATACAATACAAAGCCTTTTTGACAAAAGAGTGAATGAACCGAGTCGAAATGAACGCCATTTGCATTAGTGGAAAGCCAAGCGAAGCAACTTTACATTTTTTTTTTTTTGTGTGTGTGTGTGGTTTTTTTTTTTTTTGCATTTTGTGCAAGATTTAGTTAAGAAATGGCACCATTGGTCCCAAAGGG
>JAOVVB010000015.1:1172649-1192361 GCA_028570985.1 Heterobranchus longifilis | reverse complement strand
CTGTGGACACATTGAGTTCAGATTTTAAAAGCGCCATCCAAAACGCCACACTTGTCAAAATTAACATTAAATGCCCTGACCTGCGATGTGGGAAATAAAGAACAAACTTCCGCCTACAATTATAACAATTATATCCTGAGTATACTTAATATAGGTAACTACTGACTAAGTCGCAGATTTTGCACGTTTTCCAAAAATCAATAATTGATTAATCAAAAATCATTTAGCCTGATATCCATGACTAGCCCAAGACACATTGGAGCCTATCCCTATTTGGGAACTCCAATCAACTTAACCAAGCACGGGGAGAACAAATAAACTCCATGCACACAGACCCGAGGTGGGAATTGAACCCGGACCCTGGAAACGAAAGGTGACAGTGCTAACCACTAAGAAGCAATGTGGCAAAACAAACACATACTGTACATAAATATATTTTTAATCGATTAATCATTAACATCACTAAAACAGACCAAAAAAGAATAAGACTGTTAAAAATACAATGTGTAATATTGCACACAGGCAGAAGTACAAGTACGCCCTCTTGTGGTGTACAAGTTAATAGATGTGAGCCACAGCAAAATATTATGCAAAACAAATTACATTATCAGTTAATACATTTTAAATTGGTTAAAATTCCATATTAACTTCCATATTAGAAGCTAGAATATTTCTAAAAATCAAGGAAGTTTTACTCAGCAGTAAAGTTACAGAAAAGCAAACTAACCCTGCCATCCTGACGATGCTGATCCTGCTCCAAAAATGCTTGCATGATGACACTCCATTACCGCTCATATCACAAAGTCAGTTAATTTGACACATACCTACTAGACAGTACAGGCCCGACTTTGCCAACAGCCTACATATAGAATACTGATACACACGACTCCTTCATCTTATTATTCAGGCTCTAGACTTAACACCTATAGCGTCGGTCTCTTCAAAGCCCGTCCTGTGTTCATCTGACACAATGAGAAAGCTTGCAGATCAAAAGAAGCCTTTGAGGTTTCACTTTACATACCTGGACCAGCTGTAAATGATACGGTCATGACAAAAGGCTGACCTGAGCTCTAGCACACTTCTGTGCTCACTTAAAAGCCTCCCCCCCTAACCCTGCAAAATGAGACGGACGGCTTTCTTCAGCCAGTCCTCATTTCCGTAGCTGACTCAAACGAGTGAGCTTCAGTTAATAAGACACCAGGAAACTCAAACTTTCCTGCTAAAAAGTTGAGGAAGAGGAAAAAATGTATATGTATATTTCCTCTTGACTAACCACGGTGCTAATGTAATCTTCAAAGATTACATTAATCTATCTCATTTGTGTATTTCTCTAATTTGGGATTACAATTACAACTCAACTGTTTGACAGGAAAGAGGACAAGACAGAAAGTAATTAATGTTTTTTAGGGGGAACGGGACTACAAAAAAGGATTTCAACTGAAAGAAAAATAAGAGAGAGAGAGAGATCAAGACCAGAAGGGGGCGGTAATGCAGCATGGTGGATGCTAACCGCCAGTAAACACCAAGCAAAAGAAGCACTAGCAACGCTCTTAACCAGAAATTTAGAAATAATATGTGATTTAATATGTGAAAACAATTATGATGTTCTTTTTCTGTCTAATTTTGATCTCATATGAGAAGACATTATATATTCCACAGTTATCTGCTGCTTTAATACACACCATTTGTCACACATGCTATTGTTTCAATGTTTTGTTTTTTTCTTTACACATGGTTTTATGAGTAGAAGTCTACTTCAGACCCTGTATATTCCAATATGTAATATGTTTCCTTACTGGGTACCAATAGCAATAAGCCATAAGCTCATGACTGTGACCTTGTGTCAACCGAAATGATCCAGCAGCCCAGTCGACGTCCATTTGGTCACAGAACCATGGCAGGGTTGCTCATTGGTTAAGCTGTTGGACTCCAGAAGGTCACAGGTTCAAACCACAGTACCATGGACCTGACACTGCCGGGTCTTTAAGTAAGGTCTTCAACACATTACTGAAGAAGAACCAATTCATCATAACATCTATCTGAGTCAAGAACTTTCTTGAGGAGGTCGACGTGCCATTGTTAACGTCTACAATCAAGACACACGGCTTTATGAAATAGATTCTTCGCAAGAAGCTGCAAACCAAACCACTGGTACCGCTCAAGAACCGAAAGGCCAGATTTGACTTTGCCAGATTCTTCGAACTGATAAAACCAAAATTAACATCAACCAGAATGATGGGAAGAGAAAAGTATGGAGAAGGAAAGAAACAGCCAACAGACCAAAGCATACCACATGATCCGTCAAACATGCTAGAGGCATGGTGTTATGGAATAAGAATGTATGGCTGCCAGTTGAACTGGATCCCCGATGTTTATTGGTGACCTGACAGATGATAAAAGTAGCAAGATGAATTCTGAAGTGCATACGGCTACAACTCTTCACTGGCCAAGTCATTTATCTGCTCTCAGGCCAATGGAACATACCGTACTTTGCATTTACTCAAGACAGGACTGATGGAAGAAAGATCCACAAACAAGACGGTAAAGGATGTGAAAATGGCAGTAATTCCTAAATGTTTAATTCCACACTTTTGTCAAAACCCTTTCAATTAAAGCTAATGACCAGTAAAGCATTGGGCTGCATTTAGGTTCAGGTCACAACTATGCAGCAAAGGGTCTTACATTTTTTCCTCCTAGGGGGGTGATTTTTTGCGAAAGAATCGTGAACAGTATTTGCTCAGCCTTACACATCTTCATTTTGTAAACAAATTGAAAATGGCCAATGAGGACTAGCGTAGGTTTGCATAGTGATAACCTTATTACTCGTAATCGACAAGCGAGCACTTGATAATACTCTTCTAGTGCCGGAGGGAGCCGCTGAAGTGGACGAGGAAATATAATTACCTCAGATTGCAATTAATTACAGTTTATATAATACTGAAACAGAATGACAAATACGTACAGCTCTACCGCCGCTAAGAGTTGCAGCAGGTCTCCGCCATACATGTAGTAAAGATAGAAGAGCAGGTCGTCTCCGTACCGTGAAAGTTTTATTGCAGCAAGCTGTGGAGAAGGAGAGAGAACAAACACGTCTATTACCTTACCTTTTCTTTCCCCTCAAGAAAAAAACAAAACAAAAAAAAAACACAACACCACAAAATTTCCTGTGCTTCAGTCACACACATCCACAACAAGCGTGTTCCCCAACACAATCACGCTAATAGAAAGGCAGAACTCAACTTCCGTCTATGGGGCCCAGTAATGGCTCTACAGCTAGCGCCCGGTTTGAATAATGCTTGTTTGGTGTTGCTAGTGCACACAAACAGGGTACATGGTGGAGGAAGGGATAAAAACAACAGCATTAGCCGGTCAGCAGATCATTTCATACAGTTTACCTTATACAAAGACAACCTCAGGCAGTTCTAACGGAGACGGTACACGCGCTGGCTCGGGCATCAGATCGGTAATTAGAAAGGAAGAAAAGGCGGGACGAATAATGAAAGAATAATGTGAAGAGCTGTGGCCAACCTACCTTGTCTCTTATGTGAACGTTGGTTAAGTATTCTGAGGGAACGTGGAAGTCTGAAAGAGAGAGGCGGAGTTATTGAGCTGCCCGGAGATCCTGAGTGTGTCTGGTTTAGGGACAACTTATAAAAACAGGAATGAGGCGGGGGGGATCACACTAAATTATTATTTTTATTATTACGAGAGGCGTTCAAGTTAAACCGGGACTTTTGATTGAGAGCCTTCATTTCTCTATATAATCCCCTGCTACACTAATGCACTTATCCCAGAGTTTTACTGGTGCTTGGACACCATCAAGGTAGAAAGTTTTCTCAGTACAGCTGAAGCCATGATCGTACTGCCTGCTTCACATCTGAAACACCTCCCAGGAACTCCTCTAATAACCCAAACATGTGGAAATGGCTTGAAACGAGGTCAGGAATGTACAGAAGATATGGCAATAACTCCCACCTACAGTAAGATCCTGTAACGTGCAAGTGGTGCGGTGGTTAGTATAAGGTATAAAAACAGAATGCCTCTTTTTTCATTAAAGGAAAGGGCCGATAAAGGAGTTCCTGGGAGGACAGCATTTAAGACATGAGAAAACGTTCTACTTTGTTGGTATCCAAGGACTAGTGAAACACTGGGATAAGTGCATTAGCGTAGTCCCTGTTTGAACTGAACAACGCCCCTTGTATTATGTAGTTTTTAATGGAGAATGCCAATTTTTTTATTTGTAAAATAATTTATGCAAACATACTAAATAAGGTTTAAGTATTTATAATACTACTACTAATAATAATATTTTTTGTTCTTAATGTTAGCTAAGAATTTCATTTCGGCATATAAGGTCAGACACTCACCGATATCTTGAGGCCGACATGGTGTGGAAGCCCACGGAGAGGCAAACTTGGGATAAAGGTTTCTGTAAATAATAAAAAATAATATCTTACGTTATTTAAATAATACAATAATATACATCTTACTTTTTTTTATTACATTTTATAAATAAATACATTACAATTTTAACTAAAAGATAATCCAGGGCAAAAAAAAGGAACAAATAAAATGTTTACTGCAAACTTTTTCATTTAACTGTTTAAACTGGGACAAAGCATAGTTAGTCAGCCTGCTGCAAACATTAGACATTTTAGATTTTTACATTTACAGCATGTGACAGACACGAGCGACTCACATAAGTGCTTTTAAGCCTCCGTTGTTAAATATAACTGGTTTACTCAGTTACTGACTATCAATACCAACTGATGGAGTCGCTCTTATGTTTAAAACAATTAACACAACTAAAAACAGTACCTCTACTGTAAGTAACAGTACTCTAACTTCACTACGGTACAGATACATGACAAATTAAAAGAAAAACTGGTGGCTCTGTAGTGTGTCCTTGGCTTGGCTTGGTTTGGGTCAGCTGTGGCGCACGGGTGAGAGAGAAAATGCCAAAACAATACATACTTTACATACTTTACACCCTTTACATATTTTGCAAAGTAGCTTTGCATTTTAGCAGCAAACGGCAAAAACATGCCCCAAACCACAGACTTCATTTTCTCCTCACAATCAAAACTGGCAGATCAGCCGAACACCTGTGACGAAGCGCAAGTGCTTCGATTTCTCTGTCATCACATTCTGTCATGATAAATACTCTATTGCTGTGAGGTTTTTTTAGTTTACAAAACATCAAATATCAATATATATAGTTCTGACTAGTACACCTAGTACACCTATTTCTACATTTGTTAGAGAGGCAAGTGAAAAAGCTTCAGTCAGAAATATCAGTTTTAAGTCAAAGAGAAAAAAGGGTGAAAATATGGGTCAATTTTTAAGGGCACCTATGATGCCAAATTCACTTTTTAGTCATTTTTAGCAATATACTGTAGTTGGGTCTCCAGGGTGCGTGTACAAACAAATACATGCAGGAACAAAGAAATCTTCTTCCAGTTTTTGTATTGACGAGGGCTTTAATAAGCCAACTCTAATGTGACCTCATAAAAGATGATCTCCTCCCCCGGCTTGATGCTCAGCTCTGCTGTTGGGGATTCGGTAGAGAAGTGACACAGAAGGAGCTTGGGGTATGGATAAAAACACACGCACACACACTTTGGGGGAGCTCTGAGACCCGTGTTAATTTGTTAAATAAATAATAAAATTTGGGACCTTTAATAATAATTATACCTGAAGAGTTATGTAACACAGTTTGATTTTCTGTCCTAAAAAAATATTATTGTTTTCGTGTCTCATGGATGATTGTTACCATCCATCTGATCTCAACCCAGTTGAACAGTATCGATCCAAGCAGCTGGTCAATTCTGGATTTAAAGCAGCACCATCCTTACTGTATTTTATATCCAATATTATATACATTGTTCCTGGTTACCCAATGCGTGTGACAATGTGCTGACTGGTGAAGACTAGCAAGGATGAGATGAGTTGCTGCTTACTCTGGTGAGTTCAGGTTGAGGCCGAGCGTCGTCAGGTCGCTCCCCAGCGCTAAGTGCACCATGCCCGGGTCTGTCTCTGCTGCCCGAATAAACGTCAACAAGCCAATCATCCCGAACTGGTCAGTCACCATGCCAGGTGGAATGTTCGTAACTCGGCCTGGAAATAAGAGGAGAAAAAAAAAAAGACACCCTAGAATAAACACACAGCTGTTTATGAATTTTTGTCCTATTCAGTTAGATAACCAACACTCTCACCATCAGGAAGGACCTGAACTCCTTTTTTCTGATGATTGTTGTTCTGTTGCGTCAAGCTCTTTTCTCCAGGGAACTTAGGACCGTCTGCGGACACGTTCTTACCAGACAGGTTCAAGTTCTGCGGAGGAAAGAACGCAGCAAAGATAAGCACCAGGAAAGAGCGAACGACTCCGGGGCAAAGTGAAGCTGTCGAGTTTCAATGTTCATGAAATGTACGACTACAAAAAAAATGTCGATGTCCAGAGAATGGAATGATTTGATAATACAGTGAGGTGAAAGTTGAATCAACGCAAAATCTCAAAGTTAGGTTTTACTCTGGAACTGTACTGGATGGATGAATGAACATCGCTTTACAAAAAATATTCTCTCAGTTGGACTTTTGATGATGATGATGATGATGATGGTGGAGGGTGCTATCTACTATTTCAATCCAAAATCTCCACTAGGTTTTGAACTTGGATTGAGAGTTCCTCCTCCATTCAAGAGAGAAATATTCTATCATAGACTAAAAAGATCAAGCAGAATAACTCTGTATTGATTCGCACACTCTGCTCTCCTAAAACTCAAATAAAGCCCAATCACGCCTACTAAAGCTACACCCGGAGCATTAACAGGTGGAGCTGTGAGACGTAGAAATAGTAAAATACAGGACCTTTAATGATGCTTTTAAAAATCCATACATGTAAAGAATCTGCAGACGATCGCTATGTTTAACTAGGGCACCAAGTCATCTCAAAAGTGATCATCTCACCATTGGTGTTATCGCTGATGAGATCTAGGTCTAGAGAACTACATCAGTACTTCGTTACTGTTAATTTGTTGCACACAAAAGCCTGTATCATATAAATTAGCAGTTTAACGTAAATGACGTTCCTTTGAATTTTCTAATCTGATCTATAGCTACTAGTTCGCTATAACAGAGGAGGAATGGCACAATCAGGTCCCTAAGTGAGTGTGTGTTTGTGCATGTGTGGGTATATACCATTTTGCTATCATCAGTACATGTTGGATCCTTAAAGTTGGCTCCAGGAAGTGCAGGAAAGTCCTCGTTGTGGATGGAGAAATCTTGGGACTGCTCATGTGTCGGCTTCGTGACCATTCCAACTGAAAAGAAGTCAAGGTTCAGTAAAAACTCTAATCCTAGAGAGGAGCATACGAGGAACCTTGACTGAGACTCCATAACAGGAGGCTTGCTGTTTATCCGCCTTACCGTACGGAGCTCTCCCAGCCAGCGGGTTGAGCAGTGGCGTCGAATTGGCATTTCCTTCCCTTCGACTTCTATCGGCTAAGGCGGGGAAATCGGACAGGTCCAGCCCAGTCATGTTTTCACTCCCGTCTACAAACGGATTGTTCCGTTAGCTCCCAATAAACAATCAAAGCGTTCTTTTAAAGCGTGTTCGGTGTAATGTAATGGATGTTTACCGGTTCCGTTAAAGATGCTACTCGAGAACGAATTGCTTAAACCAAACGCAGGATTTCGGCCCATTCCAAACCCTGACATACTGCACAGAAAGAAAGACAAAGTTAAACCAAGGCCTGGAACTTGTGTGAACATTTCTCTACAAATGATCATTTTGTTCACCGGGATTCCACAGGAATTCTGAAAGGTCTAGAGAGAAATATTTCTTACTGGTCACACAGATATATCTGAGTGTATGTAACTACTCTTTATTTATCTCGTGTGATTTGGCAAGAACATTTTATTTCAATAAAGGGCACAGAACAAAGATAGCTAATCTGTTTATGATGTTTACAATACACTAAGGATGTATCAAGGCAAAGAGTTCTACACACACACACCTACTGTAGGCTGAAGGGTGAAGATATACAAGACAAGTATAAGGGAACTGGTGAAGGAGTTAGAAGTACATCCACCATTACACACTGTCTGACATGTTACATCATGTGATGAAAGGAAGAAAGTGGCATGTATAGAGGAATAGCTGAGAAACATGAGGGTGGAAGCATCATGTTGTGGAGGTGCATTATTTAATGAAGCAACACCGTAATACAACAGAAAGAATGTTGAAACTGATCGCCAATTGGTTTGTCCAGGCTAAGCGAATTAGCAAACCTTTAAGGGGCGGGGTGTTCAAGTCAAACCGGGACTTGTGATGAAATGTCTTGTGAATGAAGGTTTAAAACCGACTGATGTTTACAGACTTCAAACACAGTACAGTGATGAGACTCTTAGCCGCAGTAAAATATTTCATTAATATTTCATTCACGCCCATGAATGCCAATCCCAGTCGCAGTCAATCCCATCAACATTCAGTGAGTGGAACCCCTAATCCTTGAAAGTCGATGGATAACTTGTCACCATCTTGCGGAATAGACACATCTGTCTGCGGGAACACCGCTTAAACATTACATGAATTCGGCTAGGAGTTATCACCACATCACCCATATGTTCCTGACCTCGCACCAAGTCATTTTCACATGTTTGGTTCATGAAAGGAGTTCCTGGGTGGCCAGTGTTTCAGACGTGGCACATGCAGTCTGCATACTAAGAGAACTTTTTACCTTTATGGTATCGAAGCACTAGTGCAACACTGGGATAAGTGCATTAGTGTAGCGGGGGATTATACAGAGAAATAAAAAGAGTTTTTTAAATAAAGTGATTTTTTTCAAAAGTCCTGGTTTGACTTGAACATCCCTTTAAAGGGCACAAAATAAAAACGATTTTGACACGGCCATCACAAATAACTGACCTGAATCCTATATAAAGTTTCTAGACTGAACTGAATAACTGTGGAGGCCCACAAACCTGCATGAGTTACACCAGAAAAATAAACGCAAATATTGTGAGAAGCTTCTGGAAGGCTAAGTTTAATCAAGTTTAAAAGTAATGATGTAAAATCCTTACATTGCGTGTGTATGTAAATAAAGCTGGAATAAACCTGTCTCTTAGCTTGTCAGCACTGGTGATGAAGGCTGCGCGGGCATTATACCCGGGTATGGGAATATGGACTCACCTGTTGATGGTGAGCGGCTGCCGTGCCGGCTGCTGTTTGGGCATGCAGATGATGCTGCTGGGCGAGCCGCGGTTTGGGCTACCCAGGCCCGAGCTGTTGCTCATGCTGTTACTCCGTCCGCTCAGCGATATGCCCTGCCCGATCTGCGAATGGTTCATCAGGTTTCTCGAGTTCATCGGCAAAATCCCCCTGCGAAGGAGCAGAAACTGTTAAAAACGTGAACTGAAAGCTGTCTCTGCTTCTTTTTTTGGGATTAAACTTTAGCCGTAGCCGAACGTCCAACGCTGTCTCACCTACTCGGCGAGGTTGGGGCATGGAGGGACAGTGCCGGGCCCCCGGTGGAGGACGTGCCGTGACTAGGTGGTAGCTGCGTGCTTTGTGCTAAATTGCGATTGAGTTGTGGGTTGTTGTTACTCATCCCCCGCAATGGGAAGCCTAGAGTATCTGCAAAGCATCAAAGAGGGTGTGTTAGGACGCGCACACACATATACACAGACATTCATCCAAGAACAAAATCCTTCAAAAGCCTCCATCAAAAAGCGATGCTATCTATAGCATACAGCAGGTGTGAAATTGCAAGCAGTAAGATTCTGGTGCAAATATCAGTTGAATGTTTCTTTCTAAATTCTTTGACTGTGTCGAAAATTCCAAAAGCTGACAGTCAAAAGAAATGAAAGCGCAGGTGCTAGAATGGAGTAATTGATTTTAGTCATGAAACTCCAGAGATTTTCCATTTTTCATAAAAAAAAATCTGTGCACTAAAAACATCTGAATGCATTCTAACTTTAAAACAAAGCGCGTATCTAACAGCGCAACACAATCAGGCACAATAAGAAAAGTCATTAAAAGTTCTAAATAATGAAACAAAATAAAATAGCAATTTCAACCAATTGAATGTAAGATTTTAAACTAATTCTTTACTAATTATAGTATATATTAGAATCGAGTTAAAACTTGTAGACCATGGTGTGTGAGGGCGTACTTTGCGAGCCGTATAAGCTTGCACCCAGCTGTGACAGCTGGCCCGATGACGAAGACGACGACAACAGCATCTGAAAAACCCAGGGAAGATGTGTTACACAAGGCACTTGTTTTTTTTTTTGGTTTTTTTTGTTTTCCCCCAGCTATAAATAATTTGATAATTTTAACATTTTTGGTGTTAACTATATTCTCATAGGTTTTCTTCTTAACGTCTTACGTCTTTCTCGGGTCGATGTGTGAAAATCGACGGCTGGCTGTAGTACATGCTGTCGTCCGCATAGTCATTATCGAGCCCCTCCATAAACTTCTTTCTCGTGGCACTAAACATGCTCTTTGTCACCTGCAAAGAGAAGGAAATTAAAAATTATTCCATTTAGTCCATTCAATACGAACAAATCACTCCCTTTTAATACACAACTAAGAGACACCATACTCTGACACGAAGACCGGGGAAAGTGTCAAAGTGTCAAAGTGAGAAAGTGAAACCTTACAAAGGAACTTTATCTGCAACAACCATGCTGCAGTCTGAGAGGCCCACTTCAGACCCTTAATATCAAACCTTATACTCTGGCTAAATTATTGGCAACTTTACAATTACTGCACATACAGTACAATAAAATGCACTGTACTGTAGGAGACGATGTGAACCGAATTAAAATATGAAATTCTCCTTTGGCATTCTGCCTGGTAGATTAGTCCAGATTTGTAACTTTTCTAAAACAACAGCAAGAAGGACAAGCCTGCAATTTTTGTTAATTGAAAAAGAAACTTATCAAGATATGCACTGTGGTCCAAAATCTGTGTCACTTTTCTCTATATATTCATTTCTATTTAGGTCAATATGTTCAGAAGGTTCATATTTAATCTAGTTTACTCCTGTAATGCAACTGAACCATAATTACTGTTGAAGAACTAGAATAGTTATTTTAACACCTTTTTAACATTCTTGCTCAAATACTTTTAAAAGTCAATCAAATATGGTGAAATATCCTGAAATGTTTTACTGAGCATGTTCACTAGGGATTGCCAAATACAACACTATCATGAAAACTTGTGCCTTTGATTTGTATTGCAGTTCCTTAAATATCACAATTTTATAAATAAAAACTTAGCAAATACAGCGGAATCTTGGCATACAAATTAAATTCATTCTGGAAACCCGATACGCATCTCTCTATAAGAAATAACGTAAATGCAGATGATCAGTTCCAGCCACCCAAAAAAATTACCAATATTACAAAAAGTGTGCGAAAAATCACACAGTTCTGAACGCATGCCAAAGGCAACGTTGGTATCGTGGGTTGACTCTTTCAAAACAGATTTCGCTCTCTCTCTTTTAGACAAAAAGCTTCGCTTTGGCTTTTCACTGATGCAAACAAGTTTTGAACAGCTCCACCACTTATCTACTGTTTGTGGATGGTTCGTACCGAATGTCCTGTACCAAGCAGGAAAGAATTCATATGTGTTTACTGTTACACCTCTACCATAGGTTTTGAATAAATAACTTACTAATAAAACATAATTTTTTGCCCATGCATCATCCTTGAAAGCATCAACAATGAGACTGCAGGTGAAAAGGTGATGTGGTGTGTATGAAGGATTTTAAGATTCTTGTATTCTTCCCCTTCCAGAACAATGTACTATTTATAAAGTAAAGACAATACCAAATTTATTTTGTCTTTCAATGGATATTGCTGTAATTCACATGAACATGTACAGTAGTTTTATACTCAACATTAAGCTACCTCATGACATTCGACATCAGTGGCTCTTAAAACAAGGTCCCGAAACTATACTTATTATTGGAATTGATACTGAGGTGGTATCAAAAAAATTTAAGATTACCTCTGTTTACAAGAAAGTACTTTATTTATCTATGTTTACACACTATCAATTTCAAAATAGCGCCCTTGCACAGCAATACAACGCTCCCAGCATTTCTGCAACTACTGGAATATGTTCTGGAAGTCTTTTTTTTTTTCGAAGCGTTTTTCTGATTTTTCGAAGACCAAGAGGGCACCAGTATTGTGAAAACCCAAACAAAACCCAACCCTAGCTGCCATTTGTTGGCATGTTACAACATTAGTCTCAAAACTTTTTGATGCAACTTTGTATCTTGCAGGAATCCTCACGTCAACCAAACAGGTTTAATCAAAACCTCAATAACAAATCTCACCGCTTATGACTATCAACTTGGACTTGTTATTCAGTAATAACATGCACTTCAGCTCAGATAAATTGCAAGAATATTACTGTATATGAATAGTTCCCTAAAAATAAACATGTAATGAATATGTTCTTGAAATTGTTAAAGTGGTCCGTCTTTGCAAAAAAAATAATAATAATTAACAGAAGACAAGTGCTTGTTTTCACACTAACACTTTCAATGCAAGTTTCCAGACGACTTTAACTATTTTTCAGGATTTTAATAATCGAAATTTTATCATTTTATTTTTCACTGTAGTAACATTATTATCCTAAATACAGGAGAAAAAAAAGTCCTCACAGCCTCAGACAAAACAAAAGTAAAACTAGATAACTAACTTACTATTTCACATACTCAGTTCAAAAATTAAAATATCATTGTATATATTGTATTTTATTTTATATATTGTTAGTATGGCACTTTTGAGTAATTTAAGCGCTAAAATGAATGTGTTAGCAAGTTTACAGCGAATGTAAACAAACTAGCATAGAAACTAGCCGGGTTAACTAGCAATTAGCTACCAGTGCGAACGCTGTAATTATTACTTATATATATATTATTATTATTTTTTACATTTGTTAAATTACTTAGTAATGAGTAATCAGGTGTAGTTGGGTGCTTAAACTTGATAAACTTTAATCAAAATACGTTTTGACGTGGCTAGTTATGAGGAGCTTTAAGCCTAGCTAGCATGAAAGCTAAGCGAGAGGAATGCACCGAGGAGTCCGACTTCACTGCACTCCACTCCGGCCTAGGCTCTGTTCACAGCGCCGCCGGACACGGGCACTGGTGCGGGGTTTTTTGGGTTTTTTTTGTTTGTGCCAAAAGCAAGTAAACTGGTTTGAGGAGTAAAATGACACTGGGAAAGCAAACTGGTTATATCTATATATTTCTCTGCTTGCAACTTATTTTTCGCACTCACACATATACATATATACAGTACACGCACATTCACATGAACACTAACACACAAACACACACACACACATGCACATAGACACACACCGAATACCAAAGCGAGCTTAAAGCCATTAAACCTCATCAGGCCTTTAACTGCTAACATCAGCAAAAACAAGACTGCAGCTCCATGCGCACTGTGTCCTGTATAAATCTACACTTACCGCATTAATTTCTCTTTCCACACTTAGATCCAAGATGGCTCTGTGTGTATGTGTGAGAGTGTGTGTGTGTGTGTTAGAGGGAGTGTGTGTGTCAGAGTGTGTACATTGCTGTAAGACTGGCCTTACCTCCGACCCCTAAACACACCTTCTAAAGTCTTGAGTCACAGCAATACATCATCAAAAACTCTCTTTTTTTTATTATTA
Source organism: Heterobranchus longifilis (assembly GCA_028570985.1). NCBI lineage: Eukaryota > Metazoa > Chordata > Actinopteri > Siluriformes > Clariidae > Heterobranchus > Heterobranchus longifilis. Next base: position 1,178,659 of record JAOVVB010000015.1, on the reverse strand, counting down.
TTATAAAAGGCCACACATTATTATAAAGTTCACACTGATTGGCACACTTTTAAAATAAGTTAGAAAGGCTTGAAGATGATGATGATGATGATGATGATGCAACAGGATCCTGAAACGTTGCCCAGGTGAACTCCAGCACTGACACTGAGAGACAGTGAGACATTAATGACTAGACAAAGGGGGGAAATGTCTCCTATTTTTCAGTGGGTCCCAGTCCATTGGGGAAAACGAGACAGAGCGGGCATAATGGCAAAAGACGCAACCAAAGAAGTGGATGTCATGGTCAATATCAAATTATCAAGGAAGTGTGGGAAGGTAGTGGATAGTGTGGAGAAAGACACAACAACATGAGTGGGATAATGACCCAAAAGGAAGACATTTGCATTTAACACAGGACAAAAGCATGTGTGGTAAAAATTAGAAACGAGGAACTATTAATTAGCAGACAAAAAATTGGACAAAGCCCCCTTAATAATTATCTATTTATTGGGGATGCGAATCACCAGTCTAAAGGCACTTAAATTACACTTAAATTACTCAAAAGTGCCATATTAATACCTCTTGATATGATATTATTACCATTCTTGCGATTCTAAGTATCACGATTTTAGAAATATTCTGATTTGATATTACCAGTTTATTATAATTACAAAACATTTATTGATTAATTAAATGTACTGTGGCCCATTCCTTATAACATTAGCTTTCTCACTTAAAAAAACAAGTGCACCATTTAAACAATAGAAACTAACTTCAAATACAAGAGTTTAAGATTTAAATGAGCAGCATGTATCTCTGTCTGCCGCCATTATTATTATTTCTAAGCAATCTAAATGAATAAATAATTCGCTCCCACCACATGGGATAAAAATGTGTAAATACGTTACCTGTAGGATTATAAAGAAACAGCAAAGTTTACCACTTCAAATGCCTCCAAAGTCTTAAAACTCAATAGTAAGTATGCGTTGAGTGGCTGCGAGCGTGCAGGCGTGTCGGCTTCTAATGCGGGGACGCGGGGCTTCTATTGCACACGATTTTTGGCTAATTTAGCGCTCACACTGCTTTGCAACTGGTGTAAGCGTGGGTTTGAGACTAATTCGCTCATAGAGTTTGAAGATTCATAACAGAACCGTTTTTTCCCCCCATCGCTACTATCTAGAGAAACGCTTCCAAACAAATCGTTGTTTTTCAGTCTTCTTCTAATTGTACTGCCCTGGACTTTAACATTCAGCATGATCAGTGAGGCCTGTTTGATCTGACATGAAATGTCTTGTGTTTTATTCTGTATTTCTTTGATGGTTCCACATTGGAGTTGATGGGGTGAATGTGCTGGGATGGTTACTCTTGGGGAGATGAGACAGGGGTAACTGGCTTGAATGCTTTCTCTTTGTGAATAATCTTTCTCACTGTATAATGTTAAACTCCACATTGGTTGAAAATGGTTTTAAAACCTTTTGCTATAGCAATTGCTTCTCTGAGACCATTGATTATGTCTTTTCCTCATGGCTTTGTGTTAACACACACCTGAATGGTCCAAACCAGCAAACTTTTCTTGAGTCTGCACACCTACTCATGATCAATTCATCAAGGGCTGATGACTAGCAGCACCTGGCTGCAGCTTACCCTTTAAATCCTGTGGAAGCACTAAGGGGGTACTTAGTATTGCCTCATTTCTTCTTCTGTTGTTGTTGTTTTCTTTTGGCTTCATTTTTCTTAAACGAATAATGCCACAGTGAAAAAAAATTTATATTGTTATTTGTCTAAAGCAGTATGCCTAATACTGAGACCCCTTATGCTCAGATGATTTTTTAAATTATGTTTTTACACAAAAGAACTTCCCTCACACATTGTCTATACCGCTTTATCCTGTATACAGGGTCACAAGGTGCCTAGAGCCTATCCCAGGAGACCAATCCATCACAGGGCACACATTACGGACAATTTTGGGAATGCCAATCAGCCTAATCTGCATGTCTTTGGACTGTGGGAGGAAAGCGGAGTACCTGGAGGACACCCACCAAGCACGAGGAGAACATGCAAAAACCATGCACACAGAGGCCAGGAATCAAACCCGGACCCTGGACGTGTAGGGCGACAGTGCTAACCATTACGTCACTGTGCCGCCCACATAAAAACACACAGAATTGAAAGAAAGGGGACTAACTTTTGAACATAACTGTAAGTTTGTGATGGTTCAGCATGATTTTGCTATGGAGAATTACATTTTAATAATACAGTACATACATCGTACCCTCTCTTAGCTAATGTGTAGCCAGTTCGTAGGTGATTATAGCATGTGATGTCAAAAAGTTGCACAACCATGGAAATTTGTAAAAAAAAAAAAAAAAATTATATACATATATATATATATATATATATATAGTTATATTTTTGTAGCTTTATATAGAGTAATACTTTCTGAGTGTCTTGTGTATTGATCAGATATGTAAATAAAGGTTTGGGTGTGCCACAGTCTTTTTTTAAACACTTTGTGCAGGAAACAAGGTCAAACATTTCTGATACAGTATACAGACATTATCTGCTCTTTAGTCCTCTTACAGTCTTTGCAGTATATTTTGTGTGGTTTGGTATAGTGTAAACACACTGTCTGCGCTTACACTGCTAGATTTATATCCTTTTTTTTTTTGCTCTAAAAATATCTCAGTACTTTTAAAAAAACAATTTTGGTGTAAAACATTTCATTTGTGTCTCATGCCATCTGGACATTAAAAACGTGGTAATGTTAATAAAGTGAGTTTGGGGCCGCATGAGCCCTGTCCCAATAGGCATCTACCAGTGCTGTTGCAGTTCCTATTTTGGCCACTAGGTGTAATAATAACACCATGAAGTTAAATAGGGCCGATCCACAGAACAATAATTTACTGTATATCTGTCAAGTGACAGCAACATGTTTTTAAAGAGTTGTTCACTTGAAAAAAAGGTTATTAATGAGTATTTTGGTATTTCTGATAAATGGAGTTGTGATTAAGGATTTTATGAAGGTTAATATTTATATAATGGCTGGTATTCAGTGTACTGTTGTAACGGTTGTAACAGCACTGTATACTGTATAATATGTGACACACAAGCTATTTTATTCATGGTTATTATATTCATATTCATGTTTATTATATTTTTTTTAATAATGACATGCTCTATTTCTTTAGATTTTTGAAGGATACTGTCTGGCACCAACAATCATCCCACAGTGCCAAGTAACTGAGACCGTTTTTTTGGTGCAAATATTAACGGAAGCTCTTAGACTGTACCTGAATTATTTGATGTATGCATTGCACTGCTGGCACGTAATTGCAGGAACGTACATCCAAGTGGGGTGTGAGTGTCTATACTGTGCTGTATGTACATATAGTGTATTTCGGGTGTTTATTCTTTAAATTAATGTGCATTTAAATAGACATAACCATCCATTTGGTGTAGGCAAAGCAACAGAAAAGAGACTGGTGTGACATAATCAGCAGCACTTCGGTCAGTTAAAAGAACATGCTGAGTGTAGAATACGTAGAGAAAGTGTGAAATAAGGGCATAAACCAACTGTCACTGAAATCAACTATTTCTATGGTACAGTGACGACGAAACAGTGAGAAAGTGAGAAATAACTATAGGAATGCTACCACACTAGAGATATACAGCATTATCACTGTTAAGGCTTGCATGGTCTGTTTCATGTGAGATGGCCGCAGTACGATGGTTGTTTTTCTTGCATGTCCACTAAAAAACTCCAGGCTTATAGAGGGGGGGAGAATGTGGCAGGACTTGAATTCAGAAACTCAACACCACAAACACGCATTCTACAAGTGTTTATATTGTACATAAACTGCACTAGATGTTTAACGATATGTATCACCACGATCCGTAACAGCCACGGGAAAACTTGTAGCAAAAAACTTATTTGATAATATTATCAACAAAAAATATTTGACTCCTTAGTAAAGTCATTCCGAATTCCCTCTGTATTGTTTTATTTATGCTCAGGCGAGCCACAAAGCTAAGTAGCTTCTAACACAAGGCTGAATCCCAAATCATTCTGTAAAAACCTGGCACTTGGTGTGTTAAACAAGTTATTGTGTACTGGTCCACATTAGCATTTCATTTAGTGCTATTTGGTATTTAACCTCGAGTCTTGGAGTTAGCTGAGGAATAAGTGGAAATTTAAAATAAATCTCGTAAGTTTCTCAGGACTGTCCTACTGTGGCCAAGAAGTGCAAAACAAAATAACTAAACCGAAAGCAAAATAACAAAACCTTTTTTATCGCTGATTGGAAGAGACATCTTTCACTCCAGACATACAAGAAGTACACTCATGGGATTGAAATGTCCCTGAGGCTGCAGTACCTCCTGTATATTTTAAGTGACAGATGTCTCGTCCAATCAGCGATAAGAATCAACAAACCGAAACAGTTAGGCGTGGTTTGCAAATGAAATTCTTACTGCTGATCTTGAGTAACAGATGTTACTCAGAATTTAAACAGAATTTAATTCGCAAACTATACCTACCTTTCCCGGGTTGACTGAATTGTCGTTGAGTTTTTAGATACAGTATGTTATTGTGTTTTCGGTTTTGTTATTTGATTTTCATTTTTGTTGTTTTGTTTTTGAATTTGTTATTTTATTTTCGATTTTGGCATTTTGTTTTCAGTTTTGTTATTTTGTTTTTAAATTTGTTATTTTGTTTCCAGTTTTGTTGTTTTCTTTTTAAATTTGTTATTTTGATTTTCTGTTTTTGTTATTTTGTTTTCGGTTTTGTTATTTTGTTTCCTTTTTTTTTTTTAATTTGTTATTTTGTTTTGGGTTTTGTTAATTTGTTTTTGAATTTGTTATTTTGTTTTTGAATTCGTTTTTGTTATTTTGTTATCTTGTTTTTTTGTTAGATTGTTCTGCCAGTCACGGACAGATGTGTGTTGGCGGGAAAAAAAAAAGAAACTGGTTAAATAAACAAAAAATCATCTTCTGTTAATAATGAATGGTGTTTGTAGAACTAGTGTAGTAAAGCAATATCACATTCGAGGTTGTGCTGTTGTAGTGAATATATTTCTGTGAAATCTACTCGAGCAGCGTTCTTGTGCCCAAGTCTGCAGCACAGCACTCTCTTTCATTGGAGTAGCTTAATTCTAATGGTCACTGGTCAGATCTAGGATCATTTAGGAAACCAGAAAACCCTGAAGAAACCCACCAAGCATGGTTAGGACCTGCAAGTTCTACGCACACAGAGTGAAGGCGGGATTCAAACATCGACACCATGGAGGTGTGAGACGACTAAACTAAACCATCGTGCCTCCATTTATTAAACATAGCACAAAAAATCTACTTACTGAAATGTACTGTAAATACACACGTACACATGCATTCATAAAATATATTTTAACACATAAAACAATTTGCTTGTTTTTAAAAAATCTGATTTTCAACATAGTAGCAAGATCCCAACACAAGTGAACACAGATGAGAGATGCTGAGGCGACGTGCTGCGCAGAACCGCCTGCCATCTTCGTCATTTTTTGAAAGATCAATGTTCATATGTCTGGTAGGGTTTCCAGAGATTGATGTCCTGCATCACTGAAGTGTTCTGTAAAACAGCAGTGGCTTATAGCCTTACTGAATCATTATATTGTTTTTTTTATCTTATTTTGTCACCTGTCAGTGTAAACGTTATAAGATATAAAATATCTTACATGCAGTTTTAACATTCCAGGCATGGAAAAGAAGTGTAACAGCTATAATTTCCCTTCAACCTATTTGCAGTCTTTCTTCTTCTTCTTCCTCTTCATTAGCTGTTGGTTTACTCTCTCTATAGGCAAGCAGTAGATGTGCATAGGGATGTTCTTATAGTAGCTTGTCACCCATGGCCTGCAGAAATACACAGAGGCATACACTGTCAATGTTTTAAATTGATTTACATGGTTTAAAAAACAGCCGTTAGGTTTTACTGAGCATGCTGGAGAATATGAGTTCTTCTGGTAACTTTGTCACACTCGCTCCTTTCTATTTTTAT
>JAOVVB010000015.1:1142740-1155061 GCA_028570985.1 Heterobranchus longifilis | reverse complement strand
GCACAAAGTACCTCTCATCCCTCCCCTCTGAGAGAGCTCGGCCAATCAGCTCTCTCTAGGCCTCCGGCTGTGAGAGGAAAACAGCATCACCTGGGGATTGAACTCGCGATCTCGCTGATAGGGCGAGCGCTTTACCACTATGCCACTCGGAAGCTGTCTTAGTTTTTTTTTTTTTAAATCACAGTTCCTGATTTAGCGAGGCAGGGGTGGAGGGGTTAGTTAGCGGGGGTTCACATTTTCACATAGGGCCAGGTAAGTAAGGACAGGATTTTCCTTAATAAATCATTTAAAAACAACATTTTGTATTTACTTGGGTTATCTTTGTGTAATATTAAAATAAGTTTCAAACAGCAGAGTATGGAACGGAAGCATCCTCAATCACCGACCAAGAAAAAGTTCAAAAGTCAACCATCGGCTGGAAAATGGATTCTTACAATTTTCTGCAATTCTTAAAGGCCAATATTGGAACATTATCAGGAAATTGGTCAAATACACATTTCTGCACAATGAAATTCAATATCCCAGGTTTTTGTTAGTAGGCTGGGGTCAGAGGTCAGCCATTATATGGCACAGACAGGGGGCAGACAGGGTTAAGGGCCCAACTTGGCTCGAACTGCCGACCTTCTGATTAGTAACTCAGAGCCTTAACACACTTATCAATCAATAATGAATTAACCAAATTTTAATAAAAAGTTAAATTATCTTCTAATATTCATTTGTAATATGCCTTTTTTTAAATCATACAAAAATGCATTTATTTGTTGCTTATAAATGGTATCTAATTTGAGAAACTTGCAATTAGTTTCTAGTATATTCTTGAATGAAATAAGAACACAGTGGGGGATTCTTTTTTACCTTACTGTATGTACTGTACTTTGAAAAAAAATATTTTTTTTTCTTCCTCCCTCCAAGTCGTAAAACACACACACCCACACACACACAGCATAAAGTCGATGTGACCCTTGGATGGTGGATGTTGAGTAAACACTACCTGTGTGTTGTGGATTCTGTGTAATTCGGAGTCCTTATAGTCGATTACAGACGCACACTCCTCCCTCAGGTCATACGCACACAGGTGAGCCACTAACAGCTCAGGGGTGCTGTTCGAACATATACACACACAAACACACACACACACAGTCACCCATAGTACTGTGAACCACACACTGCAATTCTGCTATAGAAAAGCTATAATTAAACAGTAACATTTGGTGCGAAAAGTTCACACACTTCATCTGTAGGGTGACCGGCATGTTGGTGGGGATGTGTTTACTAATGGGGATCCGATAGACGTAGATCCCTTTCCTGTGAAAGACAGACAGGTTATCATTCGTTTTATAAAAAAAAAAAAAAAGACTTTTAAAATGACAATAAATCATCTCGCGTACCGAGAGTTCTCCTGGTCTATGTAATTGTGATCTATAACCTGCTGGTTTTGCATGATTAGGATCGACTCAATGGTCGTGTTTGTCCCTGTAAAAGAAAGGAAAAACAACGTAATCCAGAATAAAACCTGAAATCGTGGTGCAGTTACAATCATACTGTAGTTACAGTTAAAGTTCATATTGTGCCAGAATTTTGATGTTGTTCGGTAAACTCACAGTCAGTGTGGTATCGTAACCATTCCAATGGGATATTAACTGAAGAGACAGAAAAGACATCAATATAGCCTAACACTTATTGGTAAGTTTCAGTGTTATGGTTGTTGATGTAGGAGGTCTGACCTGTTGGTCTAGATAGTGTTTTGTGAAGCCCGGGGTCAACAGTAGAGCTCGTCGTGACAGACGGATGGTTTCTGGATGTAGTTTCAGGATCTAGACAGCAATAAACTTCGTCCGAGTAAAAAACGCTAGAGAAATCAAGGTCTGGAGGCCAGGGGCCGGGGGAAGAAGTAGGGGACACTGTAAAGGGAAATCATAAAGCATAAAATTATGAAATAGTAATACAATAGCGCAAATCTGTCACAATTGGGATGATTGAGATCATTAAACAAATTTATTGGGTAAGTACAAAATGCACTTTTTAAAAATGATTTCATTTCTTAAATGAAAAACAGTAACTGCCTCCTAAACTCAATAAAAGGTTTTGCCACCCTTGGCAACCTTGGCTAGTTCATGTTGTTTGGGGCGTGTTTTCTGAGGTGGACCTTGCAGTCCATCATGACAATGAGAATGATGTTGTTCCATGACATGAAATCTACAGTAACTATAGACCCTTAAATTGTATTACATGTTTAACTAATAAATTAATTTTTATATATTTTTATTTTAAAAATAGGGCGGGGGGGGGGGGTAATATTACAGTCCTTCACACCATGCATTATTTTTGTACAGTATAACTCCACAGACTGTCAGTGGTTCCTTAATTATCTACCCAAACTGAGCAGTGTACTTTACTTGCATTTGGTTAAATCCATACAGTAAATGTAAGTGCAAGTCTTGAGTGTGCAAATCCCGTTTAAGCAATGATGTAAGCAATGCAATTTGCTTTTACTGCACTACTATTATATCGAAAAGCAAGATAACTAAACAATCTCAACAACTTTAGTTAGACATTTCGCTTCATGTCTGTGTAATCGTATGACTTTTATTGCTGACCTTTGGCTTTCATTACAAGTGACATTTTGGGTAAACATGTTTTCAGTTCTTTTCTCAGGACAATAGAATGTCACTCTAGTTGTTGGTAATCACACATATGCTACAGATGTGCTGGTCAGCCATTAAAGTAAAAAAAAAAAAAACAATTTGAAAAGAAAATCATGTCATACATTTTACTGAACATTCATATTAAAGGAAACATGGAAAGTTTCATTTTCAAATTTATTTGAAATTTTGTCACAATTTTGAAACCAAATACAATTAAGGTTATATGTTTTCAGACACTTGGGCTAAAGACATTATTTTTCTATACAGTTGTATCCTGGAAAGCCAGGAGTCTATCCAAGGACACTTAATGAGGAAGATAATGCCTCCTCATGATGCAATCTGTTTTTATTATGTGCACCGTCATTTTTTTATTGGGACAGCTCCACGACATAATGCCAACACCCCCGTGCTTCACAGCTGGCATGATGTTCTTCAGCTCTAAAGCCTCACTCTTTTTCCTTCATATATAGAGGTGATCATTATGGCCAAACAGTTCAAATTTGCGTTCTTCTGAACAGAGAACATTTTCTTAATAGACAAAATGTTAAAGGAATCTATGATAATATAATAAAAATAAAATAAATCACTTTTAACCTTACGATTATTGACTATTATGAACAACGCATTATTTAGAGATGGTCAGTTTGACAATTGCTTTGATATACTGTACTTTCCATGCTGTTTCTGTATTGTGTATGTACAGTGAACACTGATTTCAATGACATATCCGTTTATTAAGCCTACTGTATATGTTGGCAGACACTATATTGTGTGTATATATACTGTAGCATTGTGTAGTGCTGCTGTACACTAGAGATGGACATTGGGCGGAACTTGGACCTTCACTCCATTTCCAAATCTTTAACTGGTTCTTTTTCAGTACCTGAACTGCCTGAGTCTAATCAAGCTGAACAAGTTCAACTTTTACTTACCTGTAGTCATTATATGTGTAGTAGTAGAGATCGGATGCACACTGGCGTTACTACAAGGATTAAGAAGCCAGAACAGTTAAATAAATACACATTCGGGTTTGCAATGTATCAGTAAACGGTCTAATATGTATGAAGAGCTGGAGGGTGATTACAGTGACTCTACTCTACCTGGAACCAAAGTCAGTGTCTTCTCTTACTGTGAGCATGTAGAGTGTGGTGATACAGATGGCACTGGAACCAGAATTCGAAAGAACAAATCCCAATGTCAAACCACAACTAAAATTTACATAATTGTAAAAGCTAGTAAAAAGCTTGAGATTTTTATTTCAACTTTTCTTTAAACTGTATTTGTAGTGTAGTTTAGTGATAATAGTATTGGCTAAGTAAAAATAATAATAATAATAACAACAACAACAACAATAATAATAATAATAATATATTTTTTAAGTCATGCTTTGATTGTGTTTATTCAATATTCAAGTGAGTCAGTGAGGGCAGTGACTTATAATAAGTAAAAAAAAAAAAAGTGTTGCACACGAAACCCTTTTAATGTGTTGAAAGTCATAAAAAATGATCCATAAAATATTTTACTTTGATGAAAGATTTTACTTTCAGTTTGATTTTGGAGACAGTGTATCAAAGTACTGTACAGGGATCCACTGTATAAGGTCCATATATATCTTTCGTCCCATAATGTTATAATAAAGTTCAGAAATTCTGATTGGAGATTGGGACAAGCAGATAAAATCAAGTAAAAAAAAAAATGCAACATAACATGAATCTTGTATATGAAGCTTAAATATTACTTTTGTTAATATTAAAGTCCATCATGACTCTCCAATGCAGCAAAGCCGTGCTCGTTCAAAGCTTCTATGATAACAGTGTATAGGAAGTTTCATGCAACTGTGTGTGAATGTGGACAATAATTTGCCCAAATGACTAAAAAAACTGAAAAAATGGTTTTGTATCTCATTTTGTTGTCAAACTTCTTATAAACTGTTTATATACGAATGAAAAAGAACTCACCAAAAAGCCATGGTTACCACAAGCAGGATGATGGTCACCTGAAATATCCTGTGCTGGAGACAGTGCTGGTATTTCTCACGTACATACTCCTGACACAAAAACATCACATTTTCAGAGTAATCTTCATAAACAAAAATAATTAGGTAGAACAAAGAAAAAAAATCTTTTTTACCCTGACTTACTTTACTAAGTTTTGGTGGCGAGGGCTCTTGTGGAGGAACTGACGCTTGGGTTTTGTTGCTTTTCGTGACTCCTCTGTAAGAAAAATATAGACAAGGAATAAATATACAGTATGTACAGAAAACAGAAAGGGTAGAAAGTGATAAGGAAAATGGGTTTTAAAAAAATCGTTAAATGTGTTTGTGATTTTTTTTTTTTTACCGTTTATTTGTGGTGGTGCTTTTGGAGCGCATGCTCCCGAGGTTCTTCAGCTTGGCCAGGCGAGTGTTCCACACCTCGAGCTCCTCGATACGCGTCTCCAGGTTGTCAGTAAGCTTGCAGAGCTCTTTTACAGCCCCCACGTTCTCCATAAAGATCTGTTCCTGTTAGGTCGTCCACAAAGAAGTGCAGCTTATTGGTTTGGGTCAAAATGGTTGACTTTAAATTCCACTAACTTATAAACAGTATTAAGTCTAGATTTTAACTGCTTGACTCAATTCCTCTCACTCTGAAATGTATAAAATATATAATTATTATTATTATTATTATTATTATTATTATTATTATTATTATTATTGATCTGAGGTTTACATGGACTCTGTACACCAGAAATAACCACATAATTAAAATAGAGCATCCACTAAAAGTCTTGGATTGTATTTCTGTCCTGTAGTTTTCTTACTCTTGCCCCGGTTTTTCAATATAAATTCAGATGTCTGCTTCTGTTAAAAATTTAGGGCATGTGTACTCACTTTATCCACCATAAGGAAATTGTGGATTTTCTGTCCGTCAGAGCATGTGACATCTCCGACTTCTCTCACCGCTGTAGGAAGCAGCTCCCTCACCTCCTGTGCTATAATACCTGAAAAACACAAAAAAAATGGTCTTATTTTACTGTAGAAATTTTAATACCAGATGCATTGTTCACGATCTTTACAGTATGGTCACAAAGACAAGTTAACCCTTTGCGAATAAATCAGATCAATTCTACTCAATTTTATTCATGGTTAAGTTGATTTTATATCTTTGTTAGGGCTAACAGCCCACTTGAATTTAAACATAAAGTGAATACATTTATGAAATAAATTATGCATAAAGTTCTATTACATTTTCTATTTACAGAGACAAATTTATTCAGAAAGCTATTATGAAGCAGTAACGTGAAATCGGTTAAATTCTCCGTTTTTTAATGCTATATTCTCATTGAGTAGTAAGTCAGTTTTAAACAAGCAGTGAATCAAAGTAATATAACTTCAAAGTCAATTAACAAAAATACATGTGTGTAAGAAGGAATCGGGTCAGTTCTCTCCGTCCTCAATGGATGATTCACTGTAATGTTTTCCTATATAAACTGCTCATAAACGGTCATTGCCAAAATGTGTCCTTGCCAAAACATGCTCTGCCATTTCGACCATTTGAAACATACTACCATGGCCAGTGCTCTCTGTGCTTTTATGTGGAAGGCTACACACACCTGTTTCATGGACCTGATCGATGCCCATCTTCGACGCAAACTCAGGTTTGTAGTCATACTCGACGATCCTCATCTGGGCTATTCTCTTCAGCTGGTCTGTTGAATCCACCTGGGAAATCATCCGAAGCATCCACATGATGCAATGGAAAAATCCACTACATTTTATTTTTGACGACTGGTACACCCTAGGATCTCTGAGCATATTAAACAACAGTAAGAGCGCTGTCACCTCTCGGACGTTCTCCTTTGCTCTGATGTCTGAAGGGTGCATGACTGTGCCCATTATCTTGGCATTTCCGCAAACCACCAGGGCCTCATCTGGGGTATCGGTGTTGATCCCCACCAGTCCCTGGCATACCACTGAGTCTGGTGTCTGTCCTTTCAGCCAAAGCACCTCGCTGTCGTTCTCAAACTGCCCTGGGTTTGACGCCTTGGTGAGACAAATAAGTGAGTTATAGAGAGTATAGAGGTATCAGCTACAGTAATAGTTGATGGTGTATAAAGAAAAAAGATGACTTTTTTTTTTTTTATATATATATATATATTTTAAGATGTATTTACCCTGACAATGATTCTCTCGGAAACATTAGCAACCAGCAGGTAACTCTTTTCTTTGACGGTAGCAAAAAGTCCAACAACCATTAGGAAGTACCTGATCAATAAAAACAAACAAACAAAAAAATCACACAATCAGCAAATTTCATATACACTTACATCTCCCAAACACAAAACCCAATATAGAACACAGTTTCTTTAGAGCTAGAGCTAAATTACTTGTAAATTTCTCATTAAATACACTCCATTTTTGTCATTCCCAAGTGTGTATGGTCACCTCTGGTCAGGATTGGGTTTGCCCTTCTTCCTCATGTTGTTAGCAGTGGTCTCACTGAAGTGTAATCTTCCAAGCGTAATCTTGGTGATTTTGTTTCCAGGCAGGTTTACTCTGGAAAAAGATATAAACTCATGATTGAAAACTTGCCAGCTTGTGATCTTAGACCTTAGACGTCTTAAATCATTCCAATCGAGAAGTCTAAAATGATCATTTACTGGACTGGAAGGAAAGGCTTTTTGCTGCGGTCGGACTGTGACTGCTCGATGGTGATGTGGTGGTTCTGAGCCTCAAGCTGCAAAAACAAAATAAAATCATTTGATTGAATTAAACAGGCATATATTTATTTTTTTAATCTTTGGAGTAACCAAAGAAATGCATTTTTATAGAGAAACAAGTACTAGATGTTAACCTTAATTCCGAAGACTTTCACTTGGAAGCCATCTACCGGCATAGGACCTTCTGGTGTCGTCACATATTTGGGGTCTCCAGCCATCCCGATGTGTACTGTAACTTGGAAATGATTTTTTTTCTGGCACACAAATGCCTCGTCAGCTGTCGAGTAGCTGAAACCCTTGTCTGTGTCCACATGGTAACCTGGTGGAGGGCTGATAAGAGCATGACCGATATAAAATATGTCGTATTCAGTCAACTGATGTGTTTAGATACTACATTTAGGCCAAAAGCTTAATTATACCAAGGATATTAAGATAAGATGTTGAATAACTTTTTTTAAACACCTTTTTATGCAACATTTTTGGCATGTTAATTACTAATAATTTGTTTATTCATTGTATCAGAATTCCACTAAAGATTTGTGTGTCAAGCCGCTTTGCGACAATGTCAATTGTTAAAAGCGCTATACAAATAAAATTGAATTGAATTGAATTGAATTTGTACAGTACAGTGCCCAAGTCTTGAGCCAGCAACCAAATTTTTTCATGTTAAATTTAAATTCATTTTATAGATTAATTGGAAATGGTTACAAATGTTGAGACAGATTGCAAACTGCCTAAAGATACAATTTAAATTAATTGTTTATTTAACAACCTCAGCAGCAACCTCATTTCCCCTCTCGTCTGTTCCAACCAATCAGCATTCAGCATCACCAGTATACTGATCACCGGCCTGATCATCTGTCATCATCTGCACCTGTTTCTCATTCGTTCATGCCTTATGTTAGATAAACTCGGGCTGACAGATTCAAGTAATAAGGCTTACAGAGTTTGGTAGCTGCTGTTGTATAAACTGCTCCACTGGCTCGGTTGATAGTGCTCCCATTTCAGTAGCTGGTACGTCGTGGCCGGACTTGCAGCCTGGACATCACCATCACCATCATAGCCTGGTACTTCACATGTACTCCTTTCAGGGCCTGTGGACAGACCATGTCCGGAACAGAGAAATACTTCAACTCAAGCTGCAAATGTTATTCCCATTATAAATCAGCTGATAGAATTGATGGTGTTGGTCATTTAATAGTTAAACACCTACAAAATGGAGGCTTGTTCCAAACCGCTTGGTCTCTCCATTGGCTGTCATCTGTGTTTACGTCAAAAGAGTTTGAGCGTTTTCTCTTATTCTTTTCAGGTAACATTTGACTGTGAAAAGAAACGGTGGTAATGAAAATGTCATGTAAATTAGTCTTTTATGAAATTCATATGTGAGGTTATTAACCGTTGTTGCCAAATTTTGGTAAAAAAAAACATAACAATTCACAACACAAATGATTATTCTTTTATATCAGCCTTTCTCTATGAAACAATGTCACCGTGGTGCTGATATACAGATTTGATCCACCACCTAAGTCCTCTTTCTCAATCTTTGTAAACTTTGCCTGCGCTAACACTTTGCCCTTTCATAATAAATTTCAATTATTTGCTATGAAACAAGATGGTGGTGGCTTTTGGAATTTGGCACAATCCTTGCAACCCTGTTCAAACATCTCATTTGTTCTCCTCCACCAAACATGGGGCAGCGAGATTTCTACCCCAATGGGTGCCTATTGGTGCTCTTTGTAACCTTTAGGTATGTGAATAACTTTATGCACACACCACCCCACAATTGTGCAACATTTAGAAAGAAGAGTAAGAATGAATGAAATACCTGTTTACACTCTAACTGTCAAAATTGCAAACATTGCTGGTTTTGGTCTTTCAAAAAAGGATAATCCAACAGGATAAAAAACATATAGAGTTGTGAATTGTGACTTTATGAATATTAACATGTGACTCCACCCCTCCTGGTCTATGGATGAGCCGCCAATTATTCAATCCACCTATTTTAATCAAATTCGTCTTTTAAACTTCTGAAAAAACATAACATGAGCATAAACATAAAGATGATATGAAAACACTAAGGAAAATATTGGCCAGATTAATGGGGCAGCCTTTGCTCCAGTAAATCTTACATCCTGCAGTTTTGGAAGTGCTCTGACACAGTTGTCTAGCCATCAAGATTGGTCCCTTGTCACGGTAGCTACAGTTACAATAGCTCGTTATAGTGTTGCGTGGAAGTGGGTGGGATATATATAAGGCAGCAAGGAAGTTGACGTGTTGGAGGCAGAAAAATGGGTAAACATAACGAATGAATGCAGAAGATGATAACTGAAGGAGCATAAGCTACAGAGGGTGCTGTACTGAAGCATATACACTACAAGTGAAAAGTTTGGACACCCCTTCTTGTTCCATTGTCCTGATTTGTATTCCTTTTTACATTGTAAAACAATGCAGAGGACGTGCAAAATATACAATAATCTCAGTTGAACAGTTGATATTGAGATGTGTCTGCTACTTTACAGTTTCTATGCTCTGTAAAACTGACTCTAATCTGAGGTGCTGTTTGTTAATTGGTGATTTCTGAGGTACTGTAACTGGTGACTCTAAATGAACGTCTCCTCTGCAGCAGCCTGGGATGGTCTTGATTAAAGCCAGTTTCATCATGATGCTTGACGGGTTCTGCAAATGCTCTTGACAGTACTGTTCTTGCAAGAACTGTTACAGAACAGCTGACCTTCATGTCTTAAAATAACACCTGGCTGCTGTTGTTGTTATTTAATTACCTGATGCTATATGTGTTATTTCATGGTTTTGAAATCGTCAGTACTGTTCTAGAATGTATCAAATAAATCCCCCCCCCAAAAAAGTGTCCAAACTTTTAACAGGTACTGTATATATGGAAATTCGACTGGAAGGCAAAAGTGCGGTGGGTAAAGGCTCACAAGCAACAGGGACAACTGAAGTCTTAAGAAGATTATCAAGCAAAGCCAATTTAAGACCTTGGGAGAGCTTCAGGAATATAAGGAATAAAGTGGAAGATGAAAAACAACTGAACAAATTCAAGCTGAAGGAGCCCTGACCAAGTATTGAATGCATAAATGAACAGCATATTTATCAGAAGTTGGACATTTCTGTATTGTAATGTAAATCATTATTTGACTCATCTTATGAAATATTCAATATTTTAAGAAATACTTGAAATATTTAACTTTGCATGTTCTGAATCCAGAATATATGAGAGTTGAATTAAATTATAAAAGAAAAACAACTTTTCCACAATATTAACAGTTTATATTCAGAAACATTTTTTTTGGTACTTTTTTTTTGCAACGGAGAGCATCCAATTTCTTTTGGATTTCCCAAACATTCCAAACACTGTCCTAACGTAGCACAAGCTACTTGGAGACACTGCTCACCCTGCATTCAGGCCAGGTTTGGAGGCCATGTACGGGTCCACACATACTCCATGAGGTAAGAGGCATGGAGATGTGCTGGATGTGGCAGCTTCTGTATAGCCTCTGAGTGGATCTATAGGAGCATGCTGTACAGGGGGAGCGGATGTCTGTATGCAGCTCTCAGCCGGGCTGCTGTACGCGTAGTGTAAAGATGAATCACACACAGTCTGTGCTGTAGCAGGTGCTTTGGTCCTTATGTGCTTCATGGAGCTTCCCAAGTCAAACTGAGAGGAAGGTGGAGTTTTAAGATGACAGAAAGGAGCGGAAGTCTGTCCTGTTAGATTGTGCAGACAAGTGGATAAGTCAGAACCAAAGTGGACATCTGGAGGAGAGAAAGTGACAGTATGACAAAGCATGTCTTAAAGATGGTCTCAAAGAAAGTTTCATGCAAAAACATACATGTTGCTTTTGGTTGTTACCTGGAATCTGTGGAGGAGAACAAGGTTCTGAACCTGAATCTGGAGGTGATTCGGGTAACGTACTGTAAAAACAAACATTTAAAACATACAATAAAAAATAGCAATAAATCGAGCCACTAATCTAAAGACCAGCTGATGTTCTAGTTTTCTCATTTCGCCTTCGATTTGAACCCTACTCCATATTTTCCTATCACTTCAAAACCAGGGAACTTCAATCTCATCCATAAAGGCCAGACCACATCATCTCTTTGTGGATAAGATAAAAGACCCCTGAACTTCACCACGATAGCTTTTTTTTTTTCATTCAATTATATCACAGCAACCTGACAAAGCATTTTTTTTTTTTATTGAAGAAGGACATGTTGTACTTTTTATATGTGATGTTGTGGAACGTCTGCAAAATAAGTTAATTCCTGTTTTAGAACAGCTATAAACTGTTGTCCATTCACCAACCTCTCTTTTATAAGATCGAGAAGAGCCAGTTCCTTATATATAAGTACTGCATTCAACAGCACTGTGTTATAACAATAATACACATTACACTCTTTATAGTTCATCCATAATAGTAGTGACATAACAGGAATGTGACCTTGACATTACAGAACAGACAAACGATAGTCCTTAAACTGTACATTAAGCCACTTATCTATATAAATAAAAGAAAGGTTCTGTCTATACATAGCTCTTTCAATGATATCTTTGTTTCATGCATTGAAGGACCAGAAACGAGTAACAGAACAATTTCTGTCTGTATGTCTGTATGTCTGTCCAGCCAAGTTTTGTCACAGAATCACCCAAAACAGATTTTAATGAAATATTGGCACTACAACGTACTTAGATATCTGCCTGAAGTTAAACCTGCAGCATAAACGAAATTAAAATAATGGGTAGAAGTGAAGTTATGAGCAGTTAAGTCAAACTTCGCATGTGTCAAACTGTGGGCGCGTCTTAAATCGGCCACTGGACAGTTGTGAACAGTTATGTGTCAGATTTAATAATCTACTTTAAAATAAGCTACTAAAGCCTCCGAGTCCGGGGAGCGCTGGTTCGAACCCCGGGTGATGCTGTTTTCCTCTCACAGCCGGAGGCACAGAGAGAGCTGATTGG
>JAOVVB010000015.1:1110169-1139779 GCA_028570985.1 Heterobranchus longifilis | reverse complement strand
GAAGTTACAGGTCTGTGAGAGCCAGAAATCTTGCTTGTTTGTAGGTGACCAAATACTTATTTTACCGGGGAATTTACAAATTAATTTATTAAAAATCCTACAATGTGATTTTCTGGATTTATTTTTCTTATTTTGTCTCTCATAGTTAAGGTATACAGTACCTACTGTACGATGAAAATTGCGTACCTCTCTCATCTTTTTAAGTGGGAGAACTTGCACAATCAGTGGATAACTAAATACTTTTTTGCCCAACTGTACATACACTTAACCACACACTCATTAGCCTAATCTGCATGTCTTGGGACGAAACCGAAGTACCTGGAGGAAACCCACCAAGCACAGGGAAAACATGCAAACTTCATCCACACAGAACTCGAGGCAGGAATCGAACCCGGACCCGAGAGGTTAAAATTCTTATCACTTCCACAGAAAACTTAACTTTCTCCAGTCTATTCTGGTTGAGTTTCCTTGATTGTTGATGCAACTTATTTAAATACTTTCCCTTATTTGGATTTAAACCATCTCTAAAGGATAAGCTTACAAGGAGAGAACTTCTTCCTGTTTCCTTTGTGTGTTTGCTATTTGGTTCTGCTCAACTGGTAGTAATAGTAAAATACAGGACTGAACAACAATGGAAAGTGTCATATTTGAAAATGGAGTCTTTATGTTTTAAATTACTACATTAGACTGGATATTCTAGATTGTTTAATTACATCTCTGATGGAGGTCTTGGTCAGGATGTAGCCAGTAGCTTGTCAAGCCAACTATGGATCAATTATAAGGACACTTCCTGTTCAGCCCTTCGCAGTGGTTTTCCATTCACCAAGCCCTTTTATTTTTATGATTCACACATCAATCTGTCACTGTGGCATTTCCTGTCCTTGTCATGTGTCTCTGAAGGATGGCGAGTGGAAGGGTTGATTGATTTTGCGTAGGATAACACTGTAGTACCTGCAGTATATTTGGTAACTTGATGGACCGTTGTTTTTATGTTTTGTAACTATTTATACCTTGTTCTTTCTAGATTGGAGGCAAGATTGGTGTCTCACAGTCCTTGACAATTCTTTAATATTATTTTATTTCAATCCAGGATATATTGCAATTCATCAAACCCTTTGTTAAGTAGTAAAGTTGGAGTAAATAATCTAACCAGAATTTACAAGCTGTTTTCATAAAACTTAAAAATCATAGGATGACACCACCCCCTTTAAAAAGCAAACCACTTTATTGCTAATCACCAACAATTGCCCAGATATTAGACAAAGTATAACCTACACTTACGTGCGCCAAGCAAAGTCAACCAAGTAAAGGAAAGCATCAAACATATGACTAAACTGATACTAATAGGTTAGTCTATGCAATATGAAAACTTAACTAAAAGCCATTGCATTAAGATAAATAAATTTATCAATTGATCACAAGGCTCATCCCGTTTGGCCCGAATGACGTAGATTCGATCGTGTCAAAAACAGACCTCACCGTCTCTTCACAACAACGTTTCCAGATTCTGTTGAAGTTTCACCAGTCAGCTTCTCATTCAAGTGTAGTCCAACATCATTGCAGACTCTGGTACATACTCCACTTATGCCGTACCCATACGGTGCTCCATGTAATGTTCAATCGCTAATTTCTTTCCTATTGTGAATTAGAATAGCTCAACAGAAATGGCGTCTGTTGTAGTCTCTATCATGTACTTTGTTCGGTGATCTCTGAGGCAAACTCCATCCGTTTGTCCTGCGCAGGTGTACACCTATGTGTATGCGCAGGAGGGGCTGATGGCCTTGCTCGGGGTAATAAATGTGGAGTTTTTATGGCCTGGATTAGATTGGAAAGAGCCATGCAGTGGAAATCCTGGTGGTAAGAGTTGCTTATCTAAGTCTGGTCTTATAAAGCAAACAGAGCCATGACATCTCAGAGATACAGCCTGTCTCGGATCTGTATAATGAAGCAGCACGGCTCCTGTGGACAATAGTTATGGTTGCAGAAAGGTCCGTCTATTCAACCAAAAACAACAATATTTTATGAGTCTTTTATGAATAAAGTAATGTTCAATAGCAATAGTTGTCTTATTGACCCAGACCTCTTAGATTTTATCTGAGTATATTTGCAAATGATATACCAATCAGTCATAACATTAACACCAAGTAACATTAATACATTAACACTGATTATCAATTCAATACAAGTAAACTGGTGACGGGATCATGAGCACCCATTTATGTCTGCAGGGAGCAATGGCTAGCCTGTCTGGTCCGATTCCACAGAAAAGCCAATGCAGCACAACTCATCGAAAAAATGTCAATCATGGCCACAAAAGATCCACCAGAGCACTACAGCAGACCACTCATGGGGCCTGCCAGGCAAAGAACCCAAGACCACAAACCCGGCTTCCGAACTCCCCAGATCCCAATCGGATGGAGCACCAAATCCAATCCATGGAGACCCCACCCAGCACCGCGCAGCATCCAAAGCCATTATGATTACTAAGAGGCAAAGTGAATACCATTTATTATCTTGTTACAGTACAGGGGAAGTGGCTGGGCGGAATTACAGTAGGTAGAGGACTAAGGGACTATAGAGCGACTCCAAAACTGCAGCTGTTGTGGGATGTTCCCAGGCTGCAGTGGTCAGGACATACCAAAAGTGATCCTAAGATCGGAAAACTGGTGAACCATTGACAGGGTGGCCATTGCTTACTGATGCACATGGGGCGTGAAGGCTGGTCCATGTGGTCTGATCCAATTGAAAAGCTACTTTAACTCAACGTGCTGAAGAAGTTTTTTCCAATAGAAAGGAGTCAGAACACACAGAACATCGCTGTTTGTTGCATATGGGGGCTGGGCAGCATCATAACTGGATCACACAGCAATGGAAGTACAATAGGTAGCCTGTTTTGCTGAATAACGTTTTCTTTTACATAATGGGGATGGCAGTGCATGTTTGTTGTTTTTTCCCTGGGGGGAACCTTGGAGCCTCCCTTTCATGTGGATGTAACTTTGACACATATCACCTACCTACAGTAGACATACTGTATTCAATCAGTACAGTTTATCTAATCTATAATTTAACCCATATGAATTTTTGCATATTTATGAGTTAAATGCAAGAGTTAAATGCAACTTTTTGCTCCACATTTACAGTCACCGAACACTTGTCTTCTGGTTAACATCAGATCAAAATGTAAAATACAAATGAATCCCATCAAGTTATGTGCTGGAAAATTCAGGTCTCATTTCTTATGTTCTGCTAGGGCTAGTTAACTTTAGTTTCCATAAAACTAAACACGTATTCTCATTACCATGGTGAGTACTAACAGCACTCCACGGCCCACAGCGTATGAATGGTCCCTCCTAACTGCAATATAATGTGAGTAGTGATGTGTGAGCCTGTAGGCCTGGTATGGAAATGCTTGGTTCTTTGTTGGATTTCATATTATAATAAAGAATGCAGCTGCAAAACCCTTTAAGAAGAAAAGGTTAGCCCCTTTGTTGTCTTGTTGCAGCAAGGCAGAATGTGCAGAATGCTTGGCTACTTACCCCATAGGAATTGCGAGAGTTTTGTTGCCAACAAACAAACCCAGAAAGCTAAAAAAGATTTTATGAGGCATAACAATGATTCAAGGTCAAGATTCACTGAATGTACAGAGGCATATCCAAAAATATAGTTTCTTACAGATTAATTGTGGCCAAGTCTAAGAAACCTGCATAACCTGGAATCTCACAACTACTAGGGAATGAACAACGATTCAAGATTGAAACTGGTGAGGGAATCTTAAATTTTAGGCAGTTTTCTTAATAAAGTTAAATGCTG
Organism: Heterobranchus longifilis; assembly: GCA_028570985.1. Classification (NCBI taxonomy): domain Eukaryota; kingdom Metazoa; phylum Chordata; class Actinopteri; order Siluriformes; family Clariidae; genus Heterobranchus; species Heterobranchus longifilis. Next base: position 1,135,969 of record JAOVVB010000015.1, on the reverse strand, counting down.
GTGAAAGTGTTTATGAGTTCACCAGTCTATGCATATAATGCCCCAGATTTAGTCATGGGTTACTCACTCATTCATTCTCTTTACTCTTTCGCTTATCTTGTATAGGGTCGCGGGAAAGCTAAAGCCTATCCCATGAACAAGGGTACACGCAGGACTGTGTTCCAGTCCATCCATGGCAGGGAAGAAAAGCACACACACATACTCACACACCAGAAACAGTCCTGGTGATACAGAATGTAAGGACATAGAGCAGATTGTTACATGTGTAACAGTGGTAAGGCTGCTTTCACACTAGGCACAATTGACTTGTATTCACTTTCCATCGTTCACATTATCAATATTGTTCTGTACTTGAGTACACTTGCATATTTATGTTCACCGATACAGCAGGTGGCTTTATGCACCTATTCGGTTTGCAAGGTACCAATAAACACGAAGAGAACAAGGATGTCAATCTTTGAGCTATGCCTGATGTTACTTATATTTCGGCAAAAATGTCAAAAGCGACCCTCTCATCTGACTTTCCTACTTTGTCAGGAAGGCTGTTCAAGTATATTTGCCCAGGAAAACGATGCTACCAAAAACTATTAATTAGTAGCGGATGAGTCATTCTCACACTACTGCTCCTGTGTCTGCTGTAAAAAGCATAAGAAGGGTCGTACTGACAGTAACACGTGCTCTGCAGAGAAACACAATTTCCCACAGTGAGTGGGCTCTTCTTTATAAAACTCAGGGAGATTAAAAAAACCTTACAATTCAATCGGTGTGGAAACGCAGCATTGGTCAATGACCGCTTTAAAAAAGAAAAAAAGAAAAAAGAACTGCTTGTACGGAAGTTCTGCTGGTGTAGCAGGGAGGCTTCACTTGGGTTTTCTGATACATCATGCAGAAAGCAGAAAGTTATCATTACATTTAAAACATAAATTGTACTGCTACCAGAATGTGGGAACGTCGTCACAAAAAAAGTAGAACCATATAAACATGTGATCTTATGTATTTGTGCTACTTTTTTGCCTGTATGATTAATTTTTAATACTTTTTTGCTCAGTCATGTGCATTATATTGTCTAGGCTGTGCTAAAAAAAAAGGATACAGGTCACTCTATACTGCTCAAACCTGACCCCTAGATATATTAATAAATTATATATTAATTCACCTTAACTTTAGGGTCATATTTATTGGGTTCTGTGTCCCAGCCTATAGTGTGAAAGCATCCTAGACCCTCCTTAGTCTTGGTGACTAGTAACTAAAGGAAACAGCCCTCAAATTAAAAATGTCTGAAAGTGATAGGGGCAATGGTTCAGATCTTGATGACATTAAATTCCATCAAGCATCACCAAGCTGCCTCCAATATAAGCAATATTACTATACTGCCGAGAGCATATGAACTTGAGCAACATCCAGATCTTAACTGGTGCGGAGTCATGTTGTGACAGGAAGGGGCCTTCCCCAAATTGTTCCTACAAAGTTGGGAGCATGGAAATGCAGCCAAAAGCATTAAGAGTTCCTTACACTGGAAGTAAGGGGCCAAGTGCACAAATCAAGGTCCATAAAGACATGGGTGAGCGAGTTTGGTGTGGAAGAACTTGACTGGCCTGCACAGAGTTCTGACCTCAACCTGATAAAACATCTTTGGGATGGATTAGAGTGGAGACTGCGAGCCGGACCTTCTCATCCAACATCTGTGTCTGACCTCACAAATGGAAGAATGGTTCTGCAAGAAGGGTTTAAAAATTTCCATAAACGCGCTCTTAAACCTTGTGGAAAGCCTTCCCAGAAGAGTCGATGCTGTTACAGCGGCAAAGGGGGCGGGGCCAACATCATATTCAACCACATGGATTAAAAATGGGATGTCACTCAAGTTCATATGCATGTGAAGGCAGACGAGCGAATACTTTAGGCAATAAAGTGTACAGGAAGAACATAAAGCTGAATTACAGTATATTTGGCTTTCCTTTGACAGACACGTAGACAAATCATGGAGGTATACAATTTTATTCGGTGTTCCAGAAAGGCACTAAAAAAACAAAATGGGGAAAGAGTGATGAATGAGATTTGGAAGAAAATACACGAACTGATAAGACGGTTCCAAGATAAACAGATGTACAGCACATTCCACACACAGAACAGCACAGCAACACGCCGCAAGCTAATTTGTTTGTTTTTTGAATGAACTGAAATCGAGTTGATCGGTTGGGGTAAAAGCCTTTCTTTTCTTCTCTAGAATCCAAACCGGCATTGATTCCTGTTATTCTCCTTCATGTAGCGATCGACACACCAACTGGAATCAGGTCATCGGTACTTCAGCAGCATATGTACTTTAAATAGGAAAGGATCTGAAAACATAGGATGGCTAACCACACACGCACGCACACACACGCATACACACACATACACACACACACAGTGCTGGAGTGTTGAGGTGTGAGGAAAGACACTGGTCCCGGGTGATGTCTCTTCGGTAACTGCAGAACCCTCCTCTCGTGTACGGCATGTTTCTCTGAGACGAGCGTTCCTCTTCCGGTGCTGAGCGCTCACAGTTCGTCTTTGTAGTAACCCAGCTTGGCGTACGACATCTCCTTCCGTAGCTGCATCACCTCCCAGAACATTTGCTCAGCTAAAAAAACAAACAAACAAAAAAACACCTTAGATATTGATCACATGATTAATGGTGTGTGTGGAACTCTGGACAAGAGATGTAATATAATATTTAAAAACAAATATTACATTTGTCACATGTAGGAACTACGGTATAGTACATTATCGGAGTGTGTGTATAATTACATGTACAATATTATCTCTCGGACAGTAGTTTCAGCTGTGATGAACCTCAGAATAATAAAAAAAATATTCTGAAAGTGTCTGACGGGGCACAGGTTTTATGCCAGATGTCCTTCCTGTCGCAAACCTCCATAATTTGGGGCAGAGATGGCTCAGCGTATTAATGCTTTTAGTTCCTGATCAGAAGGTCGCCGGTTCAAGCCCCAGCTCCAACAAGTGGCTGCTGTTGAGCAACAGAGGCAACGTATCATGGCTGACCCTACGCTCTGATCCAGGCTTCCTAACAAGTCTTCATATCCAAGCTGAGATGTGCAAAGAAAAGACTTTCACTGCGCAGTAACATAGAACGGTACCACGGCACATTAATTTAATCTGTTCTTAAGGCGAAAGTTTGTATTTTCCCATAGGAAATATTGTAAATGCAGATAATCTGTTTGAAAAATATTACCAATTTCCAACCCTATAATCACATTTTTGCGTATAAAAACAATCGAAACACTTAGAAAAGACAAATAAAATATGAAATAAATAGACATTAAACCTCACTTAACCTTAATTTATGATTTCTCTTGGCAGTAGCTGCTTTAAAATCAAACTGAAATCGACTTCTTTCTACGTTCCTTGCTAACATTCTTGGGACCCATTGTCCTTAGTCTTCACTAAATTGCACAAAATGCCAAAAAACACAAAAAAAATAAGTTAACTCCTTTGCTTGGCTTTCCACTGACGCAAACAAATTTCAAAAGGCTCCAGGATGTACGCGCAACTTAGCCGGAATTCGTTTCGACTCGTACGGTCGCTCTTATGCTGAAGATGCTTCGTATGCTGAGGTCAATTTCTTGTTTGTAAAATTTCAGTCCTTAAGGAAAACATATGCCGATGTCCCACTGTATATGAAATAAGGATTTAACATAAAGACTTAAATTAACTGGGTTTTTCACTAGCACTTGATGGCTGTGGTCGTTTCCCTGACCAGGTACTGAACCCTGGCCACTACCACTAGTTAACCAGGGAATTTCAACCATTAAATCGTTTAATAGTTTGGTTTAAATGTTGTCGAATATTGTCTCTCTCTTACATTCTGGGGGAATAAAAAAAGAAAAGAAAAAAACTGTTTGCCAGACCAAGTGCTGCTCTACAGCTTAGACTGCAGAATTGCGAGTGTATGTGGGTGTGATGTCGGTTCTGCTCACCGTCCTGCTGCTTGACCAGTCCTTGGTGGATGTAGCGAATGTAGGTAAAGAAGTTACAGACGGAGGTGATCTAGGATAAGAAAGCAGAGCTTAACTGGATTTCAGCGACCGAAAGCTGGATGAACATTTAATTTCCGATAGGCTCTGTCTCTTTATCAGTCTGGAGCATTTCTGTGTGTGTATGTGTGTGTGGGTGTGTGTGCTCTCCAGACATGCCTTGGGGACATTCTGAAACTGATAGGCCAAATGAGATAAGCTGTAGTAAACAGGCGTACTGGTCACAATAGTATTAATAGAACAGGATTAAGCTGAGGACACTACATCAGGAAGTGGCATACCCAGCATACGGTAATCTGGTGTCAAGTTATTGACAGGAATGTATTTTAAACATCAATCAACCTGAATACATTTGTTTACTTTTTAATAAATCATATACAAAATTAGGGATAGGAATCACCAGGGATCACTCGATACGATATTATCAAGATATCTAGGTGCCGATTTGATTTGTATTGTGATTCTGTAAATATAAATTGATAAATATCCAAACTCAATGTTGTTAATGTATGTTTTTACCAAATTTTGTTACAATTCTAAACAAACAAGACTTTCCTCTCTTATCATGTATATAGTCATAACCATAACCACATTCCTCTTTTTTCCTTTATTAATTAAAAATTTCAAAATGATAGGCAGCACAGTGATATAGTGGTCAGCACTGTCCCCTCGCACCTCCAGGGTCTGGGTTCGATTCTCGTCTCGTGTCAGTGTGCGTGAAGTTTGCATGTTCTCCCTGTGTTTGCTGGATTTCCTCCGAGTACTCCGGTTTCCTCCCACAGTCCAAACACATGAGGATTAGGCTGACTAGTGTATCCAAATTACCTGCAATGTGTGTGTATGTGTGTCCTGCGATAGATTGGCACCCTGTCCAGTATAGAAGCGTTATCAAAGATGGACGAATGTATGAATAAATATAATAGAAGTGTATGATACGATACAAAAGGCAAATAATTATTAAATACACTGTAATTCATGCCTGATCTGAATCTATAAGATAACATTTAATTATTTTCAAACATGCACTGCTGTTATTGTTTCAATCTACGTGAACTGTATTTTTTCTTCATACAGTTCAGGGACGCACAATTTCCTAAAATGCTGCTGAGGCTGGCATTCTGTCTCTGACTTTATGTGTAAAAATCCAGCAGGTTCTGTCTCCACAGAGACTCACGTCCTTGTTTATAAATTAACAGCTTCCTTTGGCTACTGCTTTTGTCTGGATAGAAAGGACTGAAAGAAATCTTTAACACTAGCATAACATTGAGAGTTAACTTTTCCAAAGATGTTTGACTGAATAACAACATTAAAGGAACATTTAGAACAGAAATATTCATATTTGCACTTTTTTTTAAAAATTGTTTTTGTCTTTGTGACCCTCAATAAATATGCTCCCGTCATGAAGAAGTTAAAAGATGTGGTGTTTTATATAATTTTTCTTTTCGGTACACAGAAACTGATGATCTTTTATGAAACGCCTGAGTTATAATTTGTGTAGGAACTGTTTATGCGAAGTTTCTTCAGTTCAAGCAACAACAAAAAAAAGCATTTGTTTAAAAAAATGCTGATTTATTTATTTTTTCACCAATTTTTACACCTCCTCATTTCACTGTGTACTGAACTGTAAATAATTTAAAATGACAATAAAAGCCTACTTGACTTGACTTGACTTAACACACTACGGGCAATCTGGGAACGCCAATCAGCCTAATCTGCATGTCTTTGGACTGTGGGAGGAAACTGAAGTACATGGTGAAACCCAACAAGCACGAGGAGAACATTCAAACTCCATACACACAGACCCTGAGGCGGGAATCGAGCCCGGAACCTGGAGGTGCAAGGCGACAGTGCTAACCACTAAACCACCATGCCACCCAAGGTCCAGTCTTAATCTTTTTTTCTTTCCTGTTTTTATTCGGCTTCTGTTATAAGATCAATTCCTTCACTCACAATGTAAAATATTCATGTTCAGCTTTAAGTCGTATCCAAATCAAACATTTACAGAAGAAACTTTCCATTTCAGGTAATGGATATGGCAGGCAGAGCGTTATGAAAAGCAGCAGGGAAACACTCACCCGATACCGACAGAACGGGGACACGTAATAGTAGTTGCTGGAGTCCCCGAATTTGATTCTGTGCTTGCAAGTTTTCGTCTGGCCACTGAGAGCGCACTTTCTGCAGATGGGAAAACATGTTCCTTTAAATAAATATTTGCCCGTCCAAGCATCTGTTAACAGCCAACAGGCAATAAATAAATAATTAGGCAAGCTTGTGTGTACTATTTATTCATTGTCCTACACTAGTGACACCAGCTAAACAAAGCTGCCTCTAAATAAGAGAAAAAAATGTGCGTTTACAAAGCTAACAAGCAAGAGAGGCTGCATGGAGAATGGAGAGAGTGAGAGAGTGAATGAGTGAGGGGAGAGAGGGAGACACAGAGAGAGAGAGAGAGAATGTACACTTACGTGACTATTTCAGACTTCCTGCCACTAGGGGGCGGCAAAAAAAGAAAGAAAGGAATAAAGAAACAGAACAGATGGAAAACGCTGACAAACCGAAGCAGCAAAGCTGACATTTGATCAAACTACAACTTGTGGGAAGGTGGCTCGAATGTGGTGGAGTGTGTGAGCTGTATATTAAACACCATATCCAGTCTTTATGCATCTTTTATAAATCACACCGTCCTGGTGCTTCATGGCAGATTCATAAATCACTGTGGGGGTTGTAAATGAAAAAAAAAAAAAAAAGAATTTGTCTTCTGTATGGGAGGATTTTATTTCATTCTATAATTCATCAGAGTGTTAATAAAAGTCCGCCATCCTAACACATCACACCAACGGCTGACCTTTTTCTGAGAGTGATTTAATGTTAAGTATCTTTGAACTCTATCTTGATGGAACCAATTCAGGAATACAAGCTTGCACAGAGAAATTAAGACCAGAAATGCTGTCCGGAGGTCCTGAAATGCATTTACTGAGGCAAGGACAGCACTTCTGGTCGTCTTTTATCTTGACCAAGCAGGTTCACATCAAAGATTACTAACACTTAGAAAAGCTCAGATTCTCAATACCAAGAATTCCGTTTCATTTAAAACTACAGGTACATGCCAAACATCATGTCATATAGTCTATACACTGTAAAATAAGATATTACAAGTTAGACCAGTAACACAATAAACCTAAAACAATGTCAGCTCATTTGTTACCTGAATACATTTCTGACTGAGTGAGAGATCTGTGCCAGTAACGCCACACCCCATAGTATAAAAAATGTTATTTTAAAAAATCTTATAAATGTGCTGTTTTTTAAACAATGTCTATCTTTGTGAATGTGGACTCTATTACAGAAAGGGACAGCACTTGCCCCTTACTTATTAACTTACTAATTACTTATCCTACTTAACCTTGTTGCCCTATTTTATTTATTTACTTGCTTAACTTTAACTTAAGCTGAACTAATTTTCTTATACATCATTCCAACTTAAACTTGCTTACACCTTTCTACTTTATTTAGCTTCCTTACTTCACTCACTTAATAATATACTTCAGTTACTGTATGTATTTATCTTTCTAACTTCGTTTACACACTTAACTGCTTTGCTTACTTAATTTTACAATGAACTTACCTTGCTTACTCACTTGACTTTTTAGCTTACTTAACACCATTTCAAACATAATTACTTTTCTATTTCAATTTACATACTTATTTGCTTTACTTACGTAACTTGATAACTTTACTTTGTTTACTTATTCAACCTTTTAACTTTCCACTCAACTTTCTTGCTTCACTTATTTATGTAACTGTCTAACTTACATACTTGGCTCTCCAACGTACTTCATTTACTTTCAGCTTTCTAATCTAGTTAACTTTCAAGCTTCTTTTACAATACTTAATTTTCTATCTTATATTACTTTTTTAACTAACTTTACTAACTTTTTTTTTTTATGACTTTTCAACTTTCATCTCATTTACACAATTACGTATCTTCCTTACTTCACTTACTCACTTCTTTTCCTTTCTAACTTACTTTACATCCTTATTCCCATACTTAACTTTGTTATTTACTTTAAATTTTTAACATACTTTACTTAATACACATATGGTATTTACTCAACGTAACTTCTTAACTTGTTTTACTTAAATTAACTTAATTAACTTCCTTTACATTATTTATGTTCTTTGCTTTCTACCTTACCTAACATCCTTACAGTACTTTATTTGCTCACTTGGTGAACTTTCAAATTCTTTACTTTTTCAACTTTCTAACTTACTTCAATTACTTTCTTGGTAACTTAATTAACTTTCTAACTTCCTTTACATATACAGTATAACTTACTAACTTAGTTACATGGCTTACTGACTTTATGTACTGTACATAATTAATTTATGTATTTATTCATTCATATATATTTTACAATTATTTCTTTATGAAAAAGGCCCACTATCAGTCCTCACCACAACATGTCTGCAGTTGTTGGTTAGGAAGCAGGTGATTGGCAGTACTCACTTGGGCCCTCCACACTCCACGGCTGAGGCTTTGACTACCGGTAGTGGCTGGAACCCCACTGGCTCCACACTCAGTGTGTTTCTCTCCACAGCCTCCAGAATAGCTGATCCGAGCTATAAGAACAAAAATGTGAAACTTCACAATTCTTACTTATCAATTTCTTGGTATGTAGGATTTTATATAAATTGTTTGTCTACACGAGGTCTTCATTATCTTCCTGTACAAAAATCTACAAAATTCCTAAACTGGACAGACAGATTCCTGTTCATGGCTGACAGGAGAGGAACCTGATATGATCTTCATCCACCTCAATGTCTGACAAGTTCTTAGATGCTTTTCTGGTCACCACATTTGTAAAGAGTGCTTAATTGAGTTACTTTCGCCTTCCTGTCAGCTTGCACTGCTCTTATTCACAGCTCTAGAAACTAATAAACATTACGTATGAATATCCCTGGAGATTAACGGTTACGAAATATTCAAACCAGTAACTGAAATTAAACGTCTTTCTTAATTCTGATGTTTGATATTAACATTAGCTGAAGATCCTGATATATAAAAGGCAACTCAATAAAATCTTTGAGACAGTATTTGTAGTCGTATATTTTATCAGGATGAGCTAATCTCTTATGTAAATCAACTTCTCTCTTCCGTCCTGGGGTATGATTTATGCAAATGCTATGGCGCAGGTGATTGTACTATGGTCACTACACTCGCCAGATTTTCTCTCTCTCATGTACTCACGGAAGTTCAGGTGCCTAGTTAATGGTTTCCTTATTGTGCCAAAGCTGCACAGGTAACACTGTACCAGGTGATTCTAGGCAAAAATATATACTATATACATTTCACATATTCACATATATCATGGTGTGTAATTATATACCAGTAAAATAACCTAAATGTTATATCACAGTTCATAAGAATAAATACCATGTCTTTAATATATACTGTATATATCACTATATCTTTCTTGAGAGAGTGAGAGAAAGAGATAGATAGCCAAAAAAAATTATACACACCTAAGGATAAGAAAAATAGTATGAGGTATATTATATTCATATAATAATAATCATCATCATCATCATCATCATCATCATAATATCTAATTATTATCCAAATATTATCATATAAATCAATGTATAATGTATAGCAATAAATTTAGTATTAAAATGTTTATATAATATATATTTAATATACACATGTATATTTTTTTGTCTGACTCCGTACAGTACATACACACATATACACACACACCTCGCTCTTGCAGAATGTGAGACACGGATAAATGTCTTCCTTGTAGATTCGGTCCAAGAATGAGCAACTTCTCTCCAAAGTGGGTTCCTCTTTCCATGCCTTGAACTCATTGAACAGGATGGAATCCACCTACATGTGCATGCACACAAACACACACACACACACACACACTAAATATTATATAAAAATAGTATCATTATGTATCTACTACTAGTATTAAATACAATTTTAAGGTTTAATTTAATATACTGACATGTATTTAAGGAACCTTTTATTAGTGCATCAATACCAAGAAATATTCTTAGAAAATCTACATCAGAATTCTTCCTCAGAACTCTTCAACCAATGCAAGTTTAAGCATTTTAAATAAATAAATTAATTAATTTCATTGATTTGGCTTCTGGGCGAGGAAAAACATCCCTGAACACCCGAGATTCATGTTTACCTTCCCATGATAAACAATATAATACCTAATGTCATGGGATAACCAATTACGAACTCCTTAAGTGTACTTAAGGGAAATTAACAAGTAGCAATACAGTAAGTCCCCAACGTAAGAACATTTGAGTTACAAACTTAAAAAAATACGAACATGTGTTCGCGTGTGGTCAGTCACAGGAGTTAGATCACATGTCCAGCATACATTATCACATGCGTGTAGCGTGCATCCCAGAATGTTTGGAAGCAAGCGTAAAAGTAGCGGCGATGAAGCTGGTACTGCTAATAAGTGCAGAGCAATAATGATGGAGACAAAAATGAAAATAATAGAGAGAATGGAGCAAGGTGAAAAATTGGCAGACATCGCTTGTTCTTTTAAGATGAATCGCTCAACCATCTAAAGAACACTGTACTGTAATATACAGTACTGTGTATATCCAATTGTGTTAGTACCCTAGTACCTAGATAATGTTTGTTTGACTTACAAACAAATCAGACTTACGAACAAGCTCTTGGAACGGAACTCATTTGTATGTAGGGGACTTACTGTATTCCCAATTGTCTTAAAAAAGGTTTTTATTCTACCAGGGACGTTCACATTAAACCGGGACCTTCATTCACGGATGTACGACCTTCATTAACGGTTCAAATGTTTTACGGTTCTAATGTTTCATCACCACACTGTGCTTAAAGTCTTCAGTAAATGTCAATCGTTCTTACGCCTTCATTCACAAGGAATTTCATCAAGTCCCGGGTTGATTTAAACATCAATCGAATTTCTCATACTGAAAACATCATGTAATTCGTGCAAACAGTGACAGATAATAAAAATACTGGTAATTTGGGATATATTTAACAGATTATGGCAATTCTTCAATATATTATTGATAAGACTGATAGCAAACATTTAATTATTAATGGTGGATAGACACAACACCTATAACACAAAAAAACATGTTTGCCTTCAAGTATACCTGTATTAAAATAAAAATAAAATAATTAACTAAAACACACAGACACTATATGGCCAAATGTATGTGGACACCTGATCATCATGCCCATATGTGCTTCTGCATCAAACAGACACAAAGTTTAAGGGCACAAGGGTATGCTGTAATGTTACAATTTCCCTTCAATGTTCCATGAAGACATGGGATGAAGTGGAACTGGAATCTCATTATTATCAGTCTCATGTTCTTATCCCAAAAGACACAATCCAAAATCTAGTGGAAAGCCTTCCCAGAAGATTGGCACTCATAATAAGAGCAAACACAAGAGGACTAAATCTGGAACAGGATGTTCAACAGGGACGTGATATGACAGTGATGGTCAGGTTGTCCCCAGATGTTTTGGCCATACAGTTAAATGATATAAACAGAGAGGATACGGGTTCCTTGCCTCCTTGCAGTCACGCACAATGGGCTGTGGAACGCTGAGCTCCTGCTGGCTGCCCAGCATAGCGCTACTGGTGCTCTTGTTGCGTACGTGTCCTTTCTTGAACGGCACCTTGGAGCCCGACGGCAGCTCCTTACACGGTGACGTAGGGGACGTGGACAGAACGAGGGTCTTCAGGGCAGCCACCTCAGCCTGAAGGACATCGATCTGTGGAGAGAAGAAGCGAGATGTTTGATCGGTTTTGCCATGAAATAAGTGATTTAACACTTTAATCAGATAACCCGTTTAATTAGATTTAGAATAATATGAGGACCATAAAGGTATCGATTGAACAAATCGGTTGAAATGAACCGATTGGAAAAATAAACTGATGAACATTTTTTTTTTTTTCTTTGAGAAAATAGCTTGAGAAATATATTCATAGAGACGTCTCTCAAGACACAACTTCTCTTCGGGGATGAATAAAGAAAGCTGCAGTGTGCACAAGTTAACATTCCAACCCCATCCCCCCGACACACACACACACATACACACAGTGCAACCACTGTTTCTCACCTTCCCGAGCGCTTCCTTCAGCTGCTTCTCCGCCATCGCCTGCTTCACGTTCGCTTCTCGCACCATCTTGTGAGCCTCCTGTCGAGACAATGTTCGCATCAGAGTCGGATCAGCATCCCTACTCTCACACCGACATTACTTTCCAAGATTCCCCCACACACCGAGAGCTAACGTCAGCCTTTACGCACACACGTATACACACACTTACAGAGGAAGCGAGTTAGCCAACATCCCTACGAATGAGATACAAGAAGGACAGTAGGTAAGAAGTACAGGATGTAAAAGAGAAAAAGAAAATGTGGTAGAAGAGGACATGAAACTGAAAACCATCACCAAGGAAGAGATGAACAAAGAAAGACAAACAGCTACTCGAGCAGCTCGTCAGCACATCATAATACTAAGAGGGTTTTTTTTGCTTATTTTCATCAACAATGAAAGATTTCCTTGAAGTTGTAATTTCTTTCCCCATCTCTGGGTTATTATTTCTTCCATATTAGGATTTCACTCATCATGCAAAGCCTTTATAATAAGCTGTAGATGTGCTGTGAAGCTCTGTATCTGGGTCGACTAGATGTCCACTAAGACCTCTGCGTAGAAGGAAGAAGAAGTAGAAGAAGAAACCAAACAAATAAATTAAAAACAAACCTCGAACAGGCTAGCAGTGAGTTCCTCCAGCTCCTGCCCCAGCTGGTCCCTGACTTTAGAAAGTCTCTCACACTCCTCGTCTTTTAACTTAAGCTCCTTCAAGCAACAAACAATGAAATGAAGACAGAAAGAAAATGGGTAAAAAAAAAATGAATGAAAAATGAATGAATGAATGAATGAATGAACGAATGAACATAAAGTGGGTAGGGAAGGGTGGATTTTACTTTTTTCGTTTTCAATGACCAAGACGGAAAAATAGCCGTCATGGCTGAATCACAAAGGAGTGTCCCCTGAAGACACTCATAGACAGCGGAGTGTTTGTTATATTCTCAGGCACAGTAACATTGTCCGCTCGATAAAAAGCTTCAGATCGGGTTTATTAGAGAGATGTGAATGTGTCAGTAAGGTTATTTCAGTGCTTACCCATGACCTATACAGTAGCTACGCCATTCATACCTGCAGACAGCTCCAGAATTATTGGCTCCCTTCGTGAAGATGAGTTAAAACACTTGACATCAACTTTGATGAAAATTAAGTTGAAAGTCTAGAGGTTTTACTTACTAATTTGGCAACAAAGGGCGTTCAAGTCAAACCGGCACTCATGAATAAAGACTTAAAATCGATTGATTTTACAGATGGCGATGAGACGCTTAGCCGCAGTAAAACATGTTTTAAAGAAGCCACTACGTCTATGAATAACAATCCTGGGCGAGGTGGCTGAGAGTTCACATGAATATTCAACAAATGGAACGCCTGATCCTTAAAAATCGAAGGCTCACTCACCGCCAACTTGTGAAAGAGACATCCGTCTGTGAGAATTGTACACACAATCATTCACCAAGACTGCCTGAACATTACAGGAACTCGGCTAGGAGTTATTGCCACATTCCCCTACAGTCCTGACCTCGCTCCAAGCCATTTCCACATGTTTGGGGCATTAAAGCGTTTCAGACATGCAGCAGGCAGTCTGATCATGGCTTCGAGAAAACTTTCTACCTTGATGGTATACAAGCCCTAGTGAACCACTGGGATAAGTCTATTAGTGTAGCAGGCGATTATATAGATAAATAAAGGCAGTTTTCACAATGATAATGTTCTGTTTTTCCGTGCAATCAAAAGTCTTGAATGCACCTTGTACTTTAAACAGAAAGGATGTATTGAAGGAAAAATATTTCAGATAACGACCTAGTTGTGACCTTGTCTCCGTTTGAATCAATAGCTACGTTTATATGGACGATATTTTTTGTGATATGATTGAAAAGATTTCGATTAGAGATTAAAGCAACATCTGTGGAAGGGAAGATAACAATGAGGAAGATATTAAAGAAAGTCTATTTCAAATATTTGACCTTGCTATCAAATCGCTGTAGTAATCTGATCTCTCTGTTGGTTACAATGATGACTCCATGTTCATCCTACAAACATTCAGCCACCGCGCAAACCCGAAAACATAACACCTCACCAACTCAGAGGAAAAAGAATGGTATGAAAAATGTTTTTGCGGTTAAATAGTTCAATAGCTCACTCGATGCATGTTGCAATTTACAGTATTTTGTACCTCAAGTTCATACAGTAGATTGTTTCACATAAATATAAGGAGACTAGTGAGTAAGTAAAAATACACCCAAAACAAAGTGTTGGTCTCATATGACATGGACATCTAAAAATGATGAGATAATAATGAGGCAGTCAGAACTGTAGTGCACAATGAGTCACGATTAGAGAGTTGCAGGAGATGGTGAAATTTTCAGGTCTATAAATCTGCACTTAGAAACCTTTCCGATGTCTGTAAATTATTAGGAAGCTGGATAATGATATTAAGATATCTAGAGATAATCTCTGGTGCTGTAGAGAATATTTCAAAATATTAAGCCCATGGGAATCTTGCTGGGGTACGAGTCCATGATGTCTCATACTTCTTTAGTCCTCGCACACTCTCACTCATCGTCTCTCACTCTACCGCTTTATCCGATATACAGGGTCAGGGAGGGGCCTGGACCCTATCCTTGGAGACTTGGGGCTTGAAGTGAGGTACACCCTGGCCGGGGTGGCAATCTATCGCAGGGCACACCCAATTTTGGGAACACCAATTAATCTAACCTAATATCTGCATGTCTTTGGACTGTGGGAGGAAAAACGGAGGAAACCCCGGATGTACCTGGAGGAAACCCACCAAGCGCGAGAAGAACATGCAAACTCCATGAACCCAGACCCTGAGGCGGGAGTCGAACCCAGACCCTGAGGCGGGAGTCGAACCCAGACCCTGGAGGTGCGAGGCGACAGTGCTCACCACTAAGCCACCGCGTCGCCTACTTAAGTACTATTTTAAAAAATGTATTATGTAGAATAAATATTTCAGAGACTGACTTCTATGCGGCACCATGTTTAAAGTCACAGTGCTTAAAGTCAGTGTGACATGTTCTCCTGTACTGCCAGTGTGTGTTTACACAGGTTGCGTGACTATGTTTAAATTCTAAGCACTTGTTAGCAGGGGGTGTGGCTGAAACACCTGAGCTGAATGTCTTTTCTTTGCACACATGCTTTTGACCAAATTGTGTACATTAGACACTGTGTATATAAACTGAGACAGCGTGTTTATTTAATTCCACTGCTGTATGCTTGTATGCACTTTTTTTTTAGTCGTGTCCCATGGGTCCACGTCTGATGCACACTTTCAGCTTCCTGTGCAATAACGTTGCTATTCATAGCAGCCTGTAATTGCTAGTGCTAGTGAAGATTACTGTAAGAACCAGCAATTCTGATGACAACTGTACAAGGAGATTGAGAGTGGTAGCGAGATGTTGTGTATTAACCTGTTGAGGGATATGAAAACTGATCTGCACTCCACCCTCTACCACTCTTTTCAACAGGAGTCTTTTCTCTCCTTTCATTCCTTCCCAAGCACACGCTCTTAATCCAGAGCATCGCCGAGGGTTTTCTCCACTGCTTCCTGTAACAACTTTCTCATTGTCCTGATAATCACAGGGTGCCGGTGAACTAAACCACACTGGCGTATTGTATGGTGGTGTTAGCGCGACAAGGCTGTAATCCGTTCTGACAGCTCACGCTGGTGTAGAGCACTGGTGTCCTGTGCTTTATTTTGTGCCTTCAGGCCATGTAGGACTCTTAATGTTGGATGTGCATGCTTTGATACCTGGCGTCTTTAACACCTTTGTTGGATAGGAGCCCATTTGAACCTTTTCATCTAAAGCTTCATCCCTGTGCTTCTTGCCTGTGATGAAAGTTTGTGTGGAGCTAGGTTTTTCTTTTTTAGATTCGTATGCAGCTGCTTGTGCAGATGCTCGTGGCACCTTTAGTTGTTTGTAAATTGCTAAAAAAAAAAAAATGAACCGAACTTCTAGGAGTCCATTTTGTTCTGAGATCTTGGTTCGGATCTGCTTATATTTCCCCAACAGCATTAACTGCTAAAAGATACTGGCTCTGGATAAACACAACCAAAGCACTCTTAATAAACTCATGAGGATTGTCCAATCAGAAGCATCTAATAGTTATTACATCAAATCTAGCATCTCACAGAGCGTTTAAACAGATAGCCAACTTTGTACACATGAACTTTTGTAAACCCGTGGGGATTCTTTTGAAGTAAAGTAACTTGGGATGTAAAATTTGACATAAAATTTTCCTATTATACACCCTCTTCCATTACAGTATACTGAACTTTCAGCCTCCTAACACACAGCATGACTGTAAATCAATCCCTGCTATCTGATATCTCCTAAATGAGGATGGGTTCCCTGTTGAGTCTGGTTCCTCTCAAGATTTCTTCCTAGGCAGTTTTTTCTTGCCACCGCCAACCTCTGCTTCATATCTGACATCATAATCTGATAATTCCTCATATTTCCTTGGCAGCACGGTGGATTCGTGCGTCACGATGTCACCTCGCACCTTCAGGGTCCGGGGTTTGCTTCCCACCTCTGGGTTTGTGTGCATGGAGTTTACATGTTCTCCCCATGCTTGGTGGGTTTCCTTTCACATTCCAAAGACATGCAGATTAGGCTAATTGGTGTTCCCAATTTTCCCGTAGTATGTGAATGACAATCAGGCTTCAAGCTAGCAACCTGAATTAATACTAAATAAGTATAAGCTTCTAGAAGCATATGACCTGTTGCTTAAGTAGTTTTTTGGTAAAAGCAAAAAATCTGTAGTGTCCTTAACCATGTCTAATTCATGTTGCAATAGCTTAACAATTTTGCAATTTAGAATAATATACTTTTTCAGGTTTATGTCTTTTCATGCAAAATCTAAATTGGCCAAGTTTCATCTGAATGACAATTAAGATCATTGAAAGATTTGAATTAAAAGAGTGTGTTTGCATATTTACAAAAACGAAGCATGTATGGGGAGATAAGAAGCATTATGTTTTATAAAGAATGGTGTTATATAATCCTATCTAAAAAATTTATTTTTTCACCTAGGTGAGACACCATCTAGGACCAATACCATGTTTTGGCTGAAAGCTTATACAACACTTTCTTGTATTATATCCTTTCTATGGTAGTTTCTATACTGAAAGCTTTAGCGTGACACAGATCTCCTCCTAGCACAGTTAATAGTTTCCCTCCTCCCACAATAACACAAAGATATTCTGTGTATCAGCGGTAGGGTTTTACACCGGGAACGGCATAAGCCTACTCTCTCTACACCGTCTGTCTCTCCTCGATACGGCTTCCAGCTTCACCAGAGATATCACGCTCTCCATCGAGCTGAAGGCAGATACGGTTTAAATCTCCTTTTCCTGTTTCCCTGTTCTACTTAACACCTGCACTACCTCCACAGTGCCTCCTCCCATAATCTTTGGGGATTAAGGGCTTACTGTGAGTAAACAATGCTGTGCTGCTACGTGTTGTAGTCAGCAATCGGAAAAAAAAAACAAAGAACTTGTCTCGACATGCTGACGCAACATGGGGAGTTTAGAGGACAGAAATACGGTGGACCAAAATGACACTGATTATATGAAAATAAGGATGTTTTTTTTTAAAACTGGACGACCATGTATTTCATGTTTATAGAGTAAACCTGACCTGTGAGTCTAAATAAAACCTGTCCTCTTGGTCCTAGCCTTAGACGTCCTTTTTTTTTTTTTGGCCCGATCACTAATATTTTCGTGTTCTATCAATTTCTGCAGATGAATTTTTTATATTCTGATATCTGTTTCATTATAATTACAAGACTTTTAATTAAACATGAATCATTTTCAACATTATTAAACATATTTCTAGACATTTCAAGGTTTCTTTTTTTTTTTTAACTACTGACACACATCAGGGTCAGTAGTTAAAAAAAAAGAAACCTTGAAATGTTTAATGGCTTCTTACTATAAATTTATGCTTAAACAAAAAATCATATGCTACAAGAACAATATTAATACTCAATTAAATGAGTAATGAATGAGCAATTAAATGAGTCATTAAATGAGTAAATTAAGTTTAATAATCTTCTGTTTTTCTTAAAATTGTCACTCTGTCTATATTCTTCACCAAGATGTCTTTCCTGGATTAACGTAGCTGGGCTGGAAAATACAGCGACTGTGAGCCAACCGTCTGTCTTTACTGAACAGCTGGTCGAGCCTGAGTCTCTACCACACACACGATTCTTATTTGCCCGTCACTATACGCAAACACTCGACACTGAAGCTTACACGGACAAACATTTCGAACATTAATGCACAGAATTACAGCTAAATGTAATATCAGGCTTTTGTGATGTCATTGTTAAATCCGTATTAAATACTATGCTGTATTTATGTGACTTTTGTGAGAACGGCCACAGCTGAGCCGAGTCAGTTTGATGGTATAATTTATAATGTGTATAAATGATAAATCACCCAAAACAAAGGAGGGGGAAGTTATTTCGGCTTCATCGCGTATGCATGTGTGTGTGTATGTGTGTGTGTATATGTGTGTGATCACCCAGCAATTCCATGCGGTAAAAATTATGATACTACAGCATGTAGCAATTAGAATAGTAAACTCCACAGTTTACTACAGAGTGCAGTAATTACTATAGTAAATGTTTCAGCTTACAACAGTATAACTAAAGCGTACTACAATATCTTTCCTGTGGGATCTAAGGCAGAACTCCTGATGTGAATCGGATAAGAGCTAAATAGTGTAGCTTTAACAGAACAGTGCGTAGATAAAGTCTGATTTCACAAGTAAATCCTGACTTAACAGGTGGGTCCCACTTTAAAAAAAAAATAAATCAATGTATGTAGCAAAAAATATAAATATCTGAACATCCAATTACAGTGGTACCTCGGTTAATAAACGTCCCTCCTTGTGAATTGTCGCCTCAACAACTAAAAGTTTGCTAAAAATTTGCCTCAGCATGCGAAACAACTTTCGGTCTTGCGTGCTTCTGGTAGTCGGATAGAACTTGTTTGTGTCAGTGGAAAGCCAAACAAAGAAAGTTAACTTTTTTTTGTGTGTTTTTTTTTTTTTTTTAATATTGATTTTGTGCAAGATTTTATTTAATTTATTATTTATTTATTTATGTTTACAAGGATGATAGCAAGAAGAAATGGGAGCCGCTTCAGTTTAATTTTTAAAGCAGCTGATGTCAATAGGAATCATAAATTAAGGTTAAGTAAGGTTTAATTTCTATTTTTATTATATTTTACTTAATTTTCATGTATTTTATAAATGTTTTGATTGTTTTTATATGCAAAATATGATTATAGTGTTGGAAATTAGTAATATTGCTAATATTTTTGGGTGGCTGGAACGAATTATCTGCATTCACATTATTTCCTGTTGAAAAACGCGTTTCACAAAACAGAATTTCACCTTATGAACTCACCTTCAGAACAGAGTAAATTTGTATGCTGAGGTACCGCTGTATATTGTAAAACCCTGTTGTATGCTGTACATACTTACTTTTAAAAGTACTCTACCAGGAACACCAGGAGTGTTGCAGGACATTACATGGCGCCAAAACATTCGCATATTGTGAGAAAATTCAATTCAATACATAACAAGATATAACAACTCCTGCCAAGTTTTTTTAGAAGCTGAGGGGAAACCAGAGAACTCTGAGGAAACCCACATGGACACTGCGGCCGGCTGCAACACTTTGAACAGTTTTGTCTCCAAAAATGAAAGTGAATTTAATATTTACTTAAACACGTTTTCCTGTTATATTGAACAGACAGAGCAGGGTCTGATTTATGGTCATACTATCTGATATCACAAAATAAAAACGGGTTCCCTGTTCAGTCTGGTTCCTCTCAGGGTTTCTTCCTTTTGTCACCTCAGAGAGGTTGTTCCTTGCCACGGTCACCCTCGGCTTACTCATCAGGAACAAACTGATAGTTACAGTCTATACTTCTGTACATTTTCTAATTTATTTCCATAGTGTTTTTTTATTTTATTTTGGAAATAAAACTGATTTGAACTTCCTGAGAGCTACTGACTATCATTACATGTCACTACTATGTCAGTATTATTTTACAAGCCTATTGTTTTAAATAATAACTGAGATGAAAGCAGTGCCAGATGACTGTACTCCAGGCATTTCAGAGTGTAGTGTAAGGTTATGGATATAAACTAGAGTGAGTATGATTACTGTTACAGTGATAATGATTTAGGGATTTAACTAATCCCTCACCCGCTGAGCTTTGGCGAGCTCTTCCTTCAGCCTCTCGTATCCTTTCTCTCTGACTTCCATCACAGAAGGGCTTCGGAGTCGAGACAGGCTGTCTGTGCTCAGGCCCATGGGGTCATCTCCGTCATCAGCCAACGAGCCACTCCCATCGCCTGTCCCCGCCTCCTGTGAGGCCGAGCCCTCCGGTCCAGGCAAGCTGCGGACACACAAGTAAATAATCAGCATGACTGATGTTTAAAGATTAAAATATATTTATACCTGACACACCAGACACAGAATATAGGTAGTAAATTGCTTTAATGTCATTTGTCCAGGAAGAAATGTTAGTGGATTTCGGCAACTGCATAAAAACAGACAAATGCTCACGGATAACTCTATTAGGAAAACATGAATAGCTACATGTTCACGGTGTTATCTCATCAGCCAGTCATGTGACAGCAACACAATGAATAAAATCATTCCGATACAGGGCAGGAGCTTCAGTTCATGCTCACATCAAACATCAAAACAGATGTACAGGTAGTCCCCGACCTACGAACATTCAAGTTACAATTTTTCCACAGATAAGAACGAACCGCAGTTCTACTAACATTCGTAGGTGCAAACATATAGTGGAAGTAGCTTATGTGTATTATATTAAAAAAAATAGACACTGCAGTGCAGTGATGTGAGACACATTAGTGTGAGATTAATTTCCTTAGGTGTGGTTACAGTTTTTGGCCACAGTGTGGGGAAAGGAGACAGAGATTTCGTCAAGTGGATTGGTATGCTTTACTTTGTATATTTGTGTCAAAGGCGTATAAGACTCTGTCGGACTTAAGAACAAATCCGACTTACGAACAGAACTTGTTCGTAAGTCTGGGACTACCTGTAATTTTCAGTGACATTAACAGCAGAATGGATGTTGAAAACATATGAGCTGGTTAGTCTATTTCAGGACCAGATGATCCACATAAATTTTCACACACAACAAAACATCTATAGAGTTCAAACAAAATAGTGTGAAAAAAGAACTCTTTACAACCATGGTGCACAGAAAAGCATTTAAAAACCATTTCCTACCCATTTCCAAGCCCCTCCCCCCTCAGCATTTGTGACTCGAACCTCAACAACCTAGAGCCTTAGCCACCTGAGCCACCACTCCCAAGTCTTACGTTTAATGTATTCTTGTAAAAATAGTTCCCCTTGAAGGTAGCTCGAGCA
Organism: Heterobranchus longifilis; assembly: GCA_028570985.1. Taxonomy (NCBI): domain Eukaryota; kingdom Metazoa; phylum Chordata; class Actinopteri; order Siluriformes; family Clariidae; genus Heterobranchus; species Heterobranchus longifilis. The sequence continues at coordinate 1,114,321 of JAOVVB010000015.1, read as the reverse complement.
CATGGCTTTGGTTTTATCCAAACTTCAATCTGGACGTTTTTTATAATGAAACTTGCCATTCAGGACACCTGGTGATGTTTCCTCAGTCATCTTATTATCCATGTTAAAAGTGCCATTATCACACACAGCCGGGTGCTGCGATTATAAAAAGCCATTACGATCAAACTTGATCACCTGATTAATTTGCATTAAAAAAAGTAATGTGTTAAAATTTCTAGATTAATCATGAGGTTAATGTGTTAATATTGACAGCCCTAATATAAATCAATCTACAGTATATAGCTGAGGAGAGCTGATCATCATATTTGATGTACGAGGTCAGAATAGGGGGAAACTTTGATTAGCTAGTTTAAGCCCTGGGTAATTACAAAAAAAAGACTTTAATGTTTATAAAGGATATTGATTAATCAACCAGTTGCAGAAGCCTCTATTCATTTTAACCACGTATAGATTCTAAAACTCTCAAACTCACTTTTAAAACTGAAAAGTCAAGATGGCATTGAAAAAAACACAAGCGTAAATGAAGACACAACACAGCACAGGAGCGGGTTTGCGTCAGGCCGGCCCCCCTACACAGACACAGAGCAGCCTGCAATTACGGAGAAATGATCCACCCACAGGAAATAGCATCACGTTATAATTATTATTTTTTAATCCTGCTGCGAACAAGGCATGTCGTCGAGGATCTCGTCAGCGGGCGGAAACGACCCCTCGGTTGGCAGTGGACGCGTAAATACATGCTGTACGATGAAACGAGCTCGCGTGCTCCTGCTCCTGCCACGGTCACAGCTGGCTGACTTCCCACTCGTTTGCATATTGCGTGGGAGAAATCGAGAGTTAATCAGCATGCGTGCACACAAGATGCATTACAGCACTGCGCTGTTAAAGTCACCAATCATGACATTGTGTTCTTCAGAGCACAGGATCATTTGAGGTATTAATTATGAATGCGCTCGTTCCAAGACGGTATTTCTATAGCTCACAGTACACGATTATATAATCTGCAAAGCTTTAAAAAAGAAAACAAGAGGCTGGGGAGTGAAACTGGCTTTTTATAACATGAGTGATAATTCTTATGCAAAATTAATCAGAACTATAAAAGAATAGAAAGTGTGTGTCATTCTTCAATGAATAAAAAAAAGAACGTTCTGCTCTTCAGGTCGTGGTTATTACCTGCCGTTATGCGCTTCATCGTTGTCCAGGTTTCTGGGAGCGGGGTACACCGGCTGGGTGGGTAACTGATCGACATAGAGAGTGTTGGGAGGGCAGGTGTTGGCGCTCATGGAGTGCGTGCGGTACAGGGTGCTGGGTGGCGCGGCGGGCTTCGGCGCATGCGACTCGTGGCTGCCGTGCAAGTCCGGGGTGGTGGGTGATGCCAGGTTCACCTCGTGGAAACCTTCGAGGGGTTCGCTGGCCATCGTCTCAGAGTCATAGTACACTCATCTAGGCACAAGGGAGAAATTCGATTAAAGAAAGAATAATAATCCTTAATCCGTAAATTGCAGCCTTAATGAAGATGAACGCGGTTTATTTCCCCTCGCCGTGTCGCTACACTCTTTAATCCAGTTTATCAGATCGAATTGCAATATAGGTGTACGATTACTGACTGCATCCCATCTGTTATCGTGTAGCTCAGCAGATCCTATCTGTAAACTCCAGCAGAGAAAAAGGAGCGACTCAGGACCACCGCTGAGCAGATATTGTTAGGTAGCAGGTGTATTCTTCTGATGGACAAAGTACAGGCATGCTGGAACATCATATAAAGCAATGACTGGTGTATAATTGTATGTATAGCCGAGACAATGTGTACAGTACCAGTCGAAAGTTTGTACACACCGTCTATTAATTCAGTGGTTTTTTTGTTAAGTGATTTACAGCATGTGCCAAAATATACAGTACTGAAATGAAAAGACGAACAATATCACCTTGTTGTCGTCTGTCAGTTTCTTTTGCTTTCTTTCTTACTTCCTTTTTTAACGCCATGCCAGCTTCCACAGCTATATTCACGGCAAGAGTCAGTTTCTATTATTCAAAATTAAAACTAGTTTAAGATTATTTTTTTCTAAAAACTTTAAAACTAAATTTTAATTTACTTGTTTAAAAAGTGTACACAGAATAAAACAAGTTCCTCACAGGAGTAAAAGTAATTACGGTCAAATAAAATGTGTTTGATGGACAGAAGGGTTTTATACAGAGGTAGAAGAAGGAATAAAAATTTGTACTCAAGTAAAAGTACTGTTACTTTAGTGATTTTTTTATTAAAGTACAAGTAAAGTTACCAGTCTAAGAATCTACTCAAGTAAAAGTAAAAAGTAGCTCATTAAAAATGTACTCAGAGTTAAAGTTACCGAGTTATTTTTTTTTTTAACAGCGGGGGTGGGATGGGGGATTCTAGTGTAGTTCAAATAAGACAAGCGGATATAAAACTCAAACTAGTTGATTTTAATTGAAGGAACATAATAAAGCTGTTACCTTTCTTGTGCTTAAAATCAAAGTTTTTATTTTCATTAATTTATTTTTAACTCAGTAGCGAATTTGATTTAAAATGTAGTGAAGTACAATACTTCAAACATAACATACTTAAGTAAAAGTAAAATTACAGATTTTAAAGACTAGAACACAAAAAACTACTCAATTACAGAAACGCGAGTAAATGTAACTCATTAATTTCCACCTCTGGTTTTAACACGATGAACGCTGTGGTGAATTTCCATCTGTGAGGTTATTTCTCCTGAAAAACGCTAACATACACACTACTCGCGTGTTGATTTACCCTGGTATGTGTAATGTAATGTAAGTTGGAAGTGTGTGTGCACCGCCTCGCTGTAGACAGTGATCATATCGTTCACGCTGCAAAAGGAGACGATTTGCTCGCATAATGCAGACACAGTCCTTGGCGGATTGTCACAGTTGAACACACTCCCCTTTAATGTTCCCTACAAGTAGGCATCAGGTGGTGTAAGATAGGGGGAAATGGGACGGGTATAGGAAGGGATTGTGTGACTTTTCGTATGAGCGTAAATAATACTCAACTATGGATACTTATTCCTTCGTCAGGAGACTCGTTTCCATCATCAACTGCACAACACAACTTCCTTTTCACTACTGAGAACACGTGCGGCCGGAGCTATGCGCCGCCGACAAACACACATGCATGAGTTTCTGTACTGTATATTTTGGCGCATAACGTATTTTCTACATTCTAGAACAAAACTGTAGGTTTCAAGACTATGAAATGACACATATGGAAATATGTAATTAAGTAACAACAGCAACAACGACATCAGTCAGGTGTTATTTTAAAGCCAAGATGATCAGCTGTTCTGAAATAGTTCTTGCAAGAACAGTCAAGTGCATTTGCAAAACCTATCAAGCACCGTCATGAAATTGTCTCTCATAAAGACCTTCCTAGGAAAGCAAGACCAAAACTTACCTCCGTTATAAAGACTTTACAGAGCAAAATTAGCAGATACATCTCATTATCAAAAAGCTGATCAAAGAAGATTACTGCATATTTCGGATGCCTTCAGGATTGTTTTAACTATTGACTCGTACTGTACATTCAGATTTGATCTAACGACTCTAATACAGGACGTAACTCTTTCTGGTTTACCATTCTGAAGAACTTGTGTGTGATCCTTTAAACATGTCTGACGTAGATCCTGTCGTAGAGACTTCCTCTCCCTGGGCTTTCTCTCCACCTAAAGACAAATGAACAGACAGCGAATCAGACTTAAAGTATTATCAGTTATTAAGCCTTGACAATAACACACACACACAAAGTCAAAATTCAATATCTTGCATGTGGGAGTGATATACACATGTACACATTCCTAACATGATGTCACACCCAAACGCAAATTCCAAAGGTCAACCTCACTCCTCTGTGAATAAGAGGTTTTTATTGTTGTATTTAATACAAATAAACCCAACTAGTATGCCTGCTTTAGAGATTAGCATGGCTTACTGTCTGTCAAAAACTGTCGCTGTGGCGACAGGCTTGCCATTGGCCAAGTACTGGTCCCACCCCTCATACCACAGCTGTGTGTGTGTGTTAACAAACAACTCACTGTAACAACATAGCAAATATTGCCATCTGTCTATATTACCATAGGAGTAAGAATCAAAACATTTATTTCTTGATTTTATTGT
>JAOVVB010000015.1:1066332-1079615 GCA_028570985.1 Heterobranchus longifilis | reverse complement strand
GAGGTTGGAACTGCCAGGCAGGAGGTCTAGAGGAAGACCAAAGAGGAGATTTATGGATGCAGTGAGAGAGGACATGACGTTAGTTGGTGTGAGAGAAGAGGATGCAGAGGATAGGGTTATATGGAGGCAGATGATTTGCTGTGGCGACCCCTGAAAGGGAACAGCTGAAACACAAAGAAGAAGTAGATGGTTCACGTGTCTGTGATTATGTGACTGGGTGCATGATTTAAACATGTGGTGTACATGTGGTGTACAGCTGCCATTGGCGCCAACCCCCTTTAAACCACTGCAATTATCATCCTCTAGCTTGGGTGTCTCTTGGGAGGTCACTCAGTCAGCCTGTGGCATTAATGCCCAGTGCGAGCCCCCCTGTTCTGCCTCTGGAATCGGCTGAGCTGGTGAGGCCACTCAATAAGCCTTTGGTGTGATCTGGACAGTACAGGCCACGCCCCCTGGCTCTAGCATCGAGGTTCTGCTTGAAAAGCCATCCTGTCACCTTTGCCATTACTTGGACTAACAAGGCTGCCCCTCAGCCTCTCATGTAAGATGCTCTAAACACACCACTTCCTCTGCTCTGGTACAATTATTTGTATTGGTTTTGTGCATTATTGTGTTTGTTGCTTTATTCTGTTAGTGGCCTTTGTTCGCTGGTTTGCTGGTTAATATGGTTCTTTTATTTTCATTTGTTATAATTATTATTATTTTTTGTATAAATTTATTATTATTATTATTATTATTATTATTATTATCATTATTATTATTATTATTATTATTATTATTATTTTAAATTTATCGGTGGGATGCCATTCATATGTACGCAGTACTGCTGAGAGTTAGTGTGTCTAGCCATTGGACTGTTGTCACTGATTTTATTCATTTTGTCTATAGCTTGAGATTGTGTACCTATTAATTGTATGTACTGAAGTCAGTTTTTAGTAGTGGAGTATCTAAAAAAAAAAGGATTGTTTCTTCTCAGTGGTATTTTCCCCTCTTCTGTGCTCCATCATCACTTGTACATAATTGTCCTTGACTGTGGTATTGTGTGTAAATGAGTGTGCACATGTAATTGGATTCTTTTGAGACACCTTTTACCCTTTAGTTATCTTTCCTTCCCACCAGTAAGCCTCAGCTCTAAATACTGTATACATTTTCTATGCAATGTAAATATTATAGCATTATATTATAGATTTGTCTGTGAATTGTGTGATTGATGGCCTTTTTATTATCCTTACCCATATTTCCTTTGGTGAAATTACCAGCGTGGAGTATTTATATTTCCGTATTCGTGTGTCACATATTACACATACATAATGTAAACACATGCCCTCTAGAAAAAACTATAGCGATAGCAATAGCCATAGTATAGCATATTTTTGAACCTACATATGGGCCTACTGTACACTATATGACCAATAGTATGATCACCAGGAGACACTGGGCAATCTTCACCCTATTATTTATTTTCTGTTGATTTATTTATTTGAATTATTTTTTTCTTACTTTTTTTTCCCACAATCATGTTTTTGTCTGCTCTAGGATTCAGTCCTGATATTGAACTTCTATCCAAACAGAGCATGTGATCCTTACATGACAGGCCACTTCATTTTTATCAGTTCACTAAAAACATGACCTGTGTGTTTTTTTCTAATATATTTACATATATATTATGAACTTATCATATGGTTTATATCATATGGGTTATCAATTTATCATAGAGATCACTTTGTAACATCGGTATGATGCTAATTGGTGTGAGAAAGATCTTGCTTTATCTGTACTGTATATTCAATTTGATTTTAGCATTTGGTACACAGTACCAAGCACTGAATCCCTGCAGTAAGCTCATTCAGAGCTGTTTTATAAAATGCCATGTTCATAAACTGTTCACATGCTGGTTATTTGGCTGAGTGCAAAAGAGCATTAGCCAGCTTCCATTACATCTGCATTTACATTTATGGTGTTTGGCAGCCGCTCCACCCAGAGTGACTTACAGAAGTGCATTAAAGTCTTTATCAATAAATACATCCTGATACTGAGTCATTAGGTCACTGACTAAGAGTTCCTCCAGGCAAAAAACACTGTTAAACCTCTTGAGACCTGTATGTCCTTGTATAAAGGACACATTTTCTCAGAACTACTTTATATTATATTACACAGAACTACCCAGGCCACAACTGTTTAAATTATATTTATACTGTACATCCTTATACAATCTTCATATACGCACCAATTGATTAAGTTCAGAGCTATCAGGTGCCAATAAAGAGAAACAGTGGGGAGAAAATGCTACACAACAGGGTCTCAAGAGTTTACATTCCTAATTCCTTTGCTTCAAGGAAGAGGAATGCCATTTGATGACATTTGAAAAATGGCAGAACTTCAGCTGCTCAGACATCTACAGGAAGTTCCTTCCACCAGCTACTGTAGGTGCCAGAACAGAAAAGATGCATGTCTTCCTTGTGCCCTGAGAGATACAGTATTGGGACCAGTCTCTGGTTATTGGTTTTCTGTGGCTTTATAGGCAAGCATCAGGGTTTTAAATCAAGGGTTAAAGACAGCTACAGGAAGCCAGTGGAAGAAGCATAACCATGGGGTGGGAGAATGCTGAGCATGCTGGATCAGCTGTAGAGGTAGAATGGAACCAGAACCAGACCTGCCAGGAGCGAGACATAGTAGTCCAGTGCAGATGAGAAGGAATGAGAATGAGTAGGGAGTGAACAAGCACCTGAGTAGTAATGTACAAAGAAAAGGACACTGGATTGTCCATGGTTACATGCAGTGACTCAGGGTGCAATCATAATTGTGTTATCTAGGAGAAAACAAGATTCGGACAGGGATGAACAGCAGGTACGAACAGCAAAGCACCCCAACTAATTAATTAACAATACATTAGATTATAATGATCTACAACAATATAATACACAGCGTCCATTTAAATTCTCTAAATCTAGACAGTCAAAATTTACATTTAAATATAAGGGCTGTAAAATTCTTATTGAAAACATTACATTACTGCCAAGAGTATAGCAGCCATTTCACTGTTTTACAGATTCTTTAATTAGGAGCCGAACCACACAGCACATGTGGTATAGTAAAATAGATATAGATGAGCTTACTTAAAATGCACACACACAATATATTAAAGTAATAAAAACAAAACAAAAAAAACTTCACACTCTGTTCTGGAGACATGTTAAAACTATTATTTTTTTGTATGGTATAATTGAGGAAATAATAATAATAATAATAATAATAATAATAATAATAATAATAATAATAATAATAATAATAACAACAATTACACTACACACTAGGTGGCCCTGTAGCCATGTAAAAAAAATAACTGTCCTTGCGTTATTTATGAGGCTGGTGCCGTTTAAATTCTACTCTTCCTCAGCAGTAAATTCTGGTGATTGCCTTTGATTGCATTCTCAGATTGATCTGTCCAGTCAAATCATACGAACCAGCTTGACACTATCTCTATGAAAAAATAATGTATCTCGTTACGAGCTGGTACTGATAAGAAGAATTAAAATCATTAATCAACTATTACATTTTGAAATTTGCATACTTAATCTTGCTCATAATTAAATTGCAATCAAACAGATTTCTGTTTAAATGGTGTTTATTAATGATTTCTCAAAACCTAGAAAATATTTGTGCAGATGTTTTAATTAGAAAGTATCAATTAGTTAAAGGGTATGTTGCAAATTAAAGTATGCCGTTTGTAAATATGGATACACTTAACTGTAGCAACAACAGATGAACAGACATTTCCCGACAGCAGATACTACAATCATCATGCACATGTACTTAGAAAAGTTACTTATTTTATCATAAAATTTCCACCTGAATGTACTACTTTTTTAAAACAGTGTATCATACTGTACTTTTTTTTACTTTACTTTTTCCCATTGTGATTTTTTTTTTAATTTCAACTTAATATGTAAAAAAATATTCTGTATTAGTATTCTTCTTCACCATGTTGCTCATATGTTGTACAAACTGGCTGCTATAACATTACTGTTTCTAAATTATTAATACAAAGAAATCACATTCTGTAAGGTTGTACTTCTTACATCATCAGACAAATACACTCCCCTCGGTAATCGGAGAGTGAATCACAGATGAGAAATGGAAAAAGTAGATCGGATAAAGATGAAGTTTTGTCTTAAAACCACTCCAGCATGTTAAAATTCACTTATACCACTTCAGCGCTGTTATTTCCCATAATTTAAGAGACACCCACAGATTAACACACAGTGCACTCTCAAAACTTAACTACTCATGACTTCACTTCTACAAAAAAAAATAAAAAATTCTTTAATGGCGCAGGTATAACTTAGGCCAAACACCTAAGCACTGGGAAAGTCTCAGTATTGCGTCAAGCCAGTTTTGCAGGATGCTAAACATAAAGATATAATTGAAAGAGCGAGTTCTGACCAATATACTGTACAGACAAAATCAATTTTTTATTTATATAGATTCATGCAACTTTAAGAATTGGCAATATCTTTTGAAAAAAAAAAAGCAGACATTCTTGATTAATAAAGAAATACATAATTAGCTGATAGATCTGCCCCCCCCCACCCCCCCCCTCCACACCTTTAATAAAGCCAGTAAATTAACAGTACATATGAACAGTAGCTAGTTGGTCTACTCACTTCACAGCATTAAACACGCATCACAGCTTAACGCCCCTAGTAAATCAAAGAACATAGTTGACTTTATCCTATTCATATAAACAATGGAATATAAGGTTTATCCTTCATTACAAAACGTGTGAGAAAGCCAAACGTGACAGAATATATAAATAATAAAATAAAACAGCTGTTCATTTGGGCAGAGATCCAGAAAAGTAAGGAAAGCAGGTCGTCAAAGTCTCAGGTTATTATTCCGACACACAACTTTCTAATTAAAACTTCATATCCACTTCATCCATGCTCGGTGTAAAACAAGCCATGATGGATGATTTTTAAATGAGGATTGACATTCTAAATTGGCACAGTCTGCTCCTTTATTTCACCCTGGCCACAACTGCCAGCCTTTTCATCTTAAAATGTTACACCAATTTAATCCTTATAATAATTTCATTCCCAAATGTGGTGTTATGCTTTACTTTCACTTATACTCCAATACCGTTAATAACGAAAGGCAGGTTGTAATTACTGATTGAGGTGGTGAATTTAAAAACAATGCAGTTAAGTAAATTGTATGTATATGAAAATAAATTGTATTTTATTAATTATATCAGCGTCTTTTGTGTTTTTTTTTTTTTTGCCCAACATGATTCAGTAACATATATAAGTATTAACCTACTGTACCTTAGAAATTTCACAGCACATTGAAAATAAACTGCATTGATTTTCCCTTTACTTCAATATTGGAGCAGCTGTCGAGTCAGCACCAGAGCTGTCAGCTCTGACTCAACCGTCATCAAAGTTTCACTTGAAAATGTTTGAGAATTTTAAGTTTCCTACAAAGCCAGGGCTAAAAGTTTCCTTCCTCAGCCCCGTAAACTCCTACTGTATGTAACCAAGCAAATTCTGGGTGAATGGTTCCACAAAGTATCATATGCTGTATAAAATGATCTTCCATCATGCTTTACACTTTACTACAGTCAGCTGTTAAGTCTACACACCTTGTGTTTTTACTGTATGCTATCTTTACCCCTTTGTCCAGTGGGATTTTAAGTTTTCAAGCATGATGCCAGACCAAAGAGAAGTTGTGTTACTTTCATTTGGGAGCTGACCTGAAAAATGTCCCAGCTATCCCCAAGTGTCAGGACTATTCTTGTCCTCAGATTCTTGTTTTTCTGTATTTCCTGATGATGTCAATTAGCTGCTGAAGAGGTGAAGAGTTATCTCAATTGTCTTCCTGTCTCCAGGCCTCCAGGACATTTGCTTGTTTTTGCAGGACTTGAACATGTTCCCATCTCTAGCAACTGTAAGCCAGTATGATCATTCAGTTTACAGCCTTGGCCATTTTATTATCAGAGCTTTACCACAGGCAGTGGTGATGGTGGTTTGCCAGGTGCCATACAGTAGGTGGATCTGTTACGAAAGCTGAGTCTGGCAAGTGTTGAACTTCCGCACATCATGTCAGCTTATTATTCTGCTGACAGCTCCCTCTAAAGTGCCCCAGATCTCTTTCTGCTGGTGCTGTTTTTTTTGTTTTTTGTTTTTTACTTTGTATGACTTCCATTCTGATTATTCCAGAGATAACCTGTTCCACATCCTAGGCTAGTCCTGCCAGACTGGGTCCTGCCAACTTCTTTTGACCTGTTCAGGTGTGGGAAAGTGTATTTCTTTCCAACAGTCTGGAAATTCTGGATCAGAAAAAGTTCTGGTTGAGATCTCCAGGATCACTGTTGACATTTTGTTAGTTGGTATTTTCATCATTTATTGTTGCTGTTCTGGAGGTTGGAGGTCATTCATTTTACAAGAGAATAATGTTCCTTTCACACTATAGCACTGTAGCAAAACTACTAGTACAGGCCCACTTCTATAGTCTATGTAACTTACTGCCGTACAGGTTTCAGCGTAGCCTGCAGCATGACAGGTTTAAAAATATATACTCCTCCTTCCCATTTAACCTTAACCCCCAAATGAACATACAGTAGCTTAGCTGTAGCTCAGTCTAGCTAAACATTTCCTATTAGACTGAAGGTATTTGGTTGCGTGCTAGCAAAAAAAAGGTGGCCAGGCACAAAGACTTGAATATTTATTGCATTAAATGGCAATATAGATAAACCATAGGCAGAAATAATATCGCAAATATAAACTGAGAGCAGGACAAATAGAGGCAGTTTCAATTCTTTAGCTTTGGCTACAACACATGGCAGAGCTAAAGATTAAAATGAGCCTTAGCAGAAGTACAGTGGCTGATGTGGTGATGAATTAGCCATTGATCTTCATGAGTAATTCCCAGTAAAGTGTGAATATTTTGTGCCGTATTTATTTATTGAGAGCACTGATGCACAGGCAGTTGAGTTAACGATATTAAGAGTAACAGTCCATGAAGATGTTTAATGAATAGAAGTTTAAATAAATAAAGTTAGCAGTGGTTAAAATTTCTACTTTATGATTTTGACCTAAATAAACCAATTTTTAACATTAGCAACCATTAGTGGTTGTTATGTCTATTCTTACTCATCTTATATTCATCTTCACTTGAGAGGGAATTCTCCTTAATTTAAATACATTTATACATGATTATTATTATTATTATTATTATGTAAGAGATTTCATTACTCCATTCTGGCTTCAACACTGGACATGCTTTTGCAGCTCAACTTCTAAAATACTGGTCCAACAAGACAAGTTTTTTTTCTTTTCTTTTTTTTATTGAAAAACATATTCTCTAGAATCTTGCAGCATTTTCTCTATTGGGGAGAAGATAGGTTTCAATGATAACATCACGATACACTAGCTCATTGTCTTGCCCTTGTTTTGATGGCATTCATCCACATTGCACCAGCATGAAGCAAAGCTCAGACTATTAAAAGCTCAGTTTGAAGAATTCATAAATCTCTCAAACACTAAAATTGTCTGTTATTTTGCTCCTGAGCTTTTCAGCAAAACTTGCAAACAAATAGATAACACATTAATTGCACAGTGAATGTCTACATTGTCTTTGACAATATTAGCTATATGTATACTATATATGGAGCACACCAAGCGAACGTAATCCAGCAGGTTAAACACTTTTCACTACTTTAGCCTTTTAAGGACACATTTGATCTAAAATTCTAATTAGTTTTCAATCAAAAGGGAACCCCCATGTACCTGATTTATTATCCAAAGCTAGTAAAACACATGCCTTAATAGGACAACACTGAGAGATACATTTCTCGGCCGAAGAAAAACACATCTTTACTTGGTCCACTTTTAAAGGGTCTGCATATACACCAAGTCAGCCTGACGATGAAAACGAGTTTTACATACACTGGCATGCAAGATTTATATGAATTCTTAACATGACATTGAGTCCATGACAGATAAGACAGAGGAAAACTACAGGCATGAATACTAAGCAATATGGTCAGAACAGAAAAGGGGGGAAAAACATTCACCCTCACACACGTGGATGTCAACTACAGTAGGATACTAGTAAAAGAAAAACTTTTTGCAACTGCAGTTGATTGGTTAGTGCATGTTTTTGGCTGAAAGATCACAAGCCTCATCAGTATTGCCGCAGGTGTTATAGCAGCCCTGGAAGATGACTGTTGTAAAAATAAAAGCTGAGATGTTAGAACATGACTTGCAATCACAAGTGTTTCTATCTACAGTGGAGAAAAGGAGAAAATAGACATCGAGTGCAGGTCGGCATAGATGGCCCTTAATATGAAGATGAAAAGAAGAGGTAGAACGGCGTCTCTCTGTCTGCAGCTTTTGAATAAGAAATGATTAAGAAATTGTTTTATCTTACAAAAGAAAAAACCTACTCTTTGCAAGTGGAACACTTGTGTGTGATGTGAAATAATAAGGCTGGGTATGGAGAGCAGTGTCGGGCGAGCTTGCTACGTGTAGTGATGCTACTTGTGGCAATAGCTGAGCTATTCAAAAATACAATAAATGTGTACATTGTATAGCAGCTGTACGAAATAATGACAAAACTACCCATTAAACCACTGCATCCATCAGGAATCGAGTACAATAAATCTAATTTGTGTAAATCCATGTAGGGCTCTGGAGAATAACAGGACCACACTACAGCTAGACAGAGTGCATGATTCTAGTAATGAAAATAAAATATTGAACATCCATGGACACACTGATCGATGTTTATGAGTGTGACAGATACAGGAGGTGTTTGCAACCTGGGCAAATGGAAAAGGATAACATCGAAGACAATAACAGAAGACACAAAACATGTTTACCGGAGTAAAAGTGCAGCCACTTTAGTAATATTTTACTTCAAGTAAATTTGGTGAAAAACTACTATATAACTAAATAACTAAATAATTAATTAGAAAGTACTGAAGTTTCTATTCTTTTTTTTTTTTTTAATCCCAAAAGCCAGTAGCTAATTATATTCAGATTAATAAATTAAACACTTGAATAGTTAAAAGAAGAAATAACAAAAACTCTACTATGGACCAGAAATGCTAAAATATGACTTTACAAAACATTTATTTAAATATCAGTAGTTGGAATGCTGGTTGTCAGGGAATATGTGCAAAATTAAAAGTTGAACCAGTCAGAAGCTCCAGATGAACTCTGGCAGATTCTTCAAGATTCTTAGAAAGACTTAGGTCCATTAGGTCATGGTCTGGATTTCTGCTCCTGTAGCATTTACTATATCGCCACTAGGTTTAACAGGTGTCTGGTGTACTTCTGTGATCTTGAAAGCTTGGGGACATAACAAGTCTGTATCACCTTCTAAGATGGCATACGTGTCTTGATGTTCTTTTCATGTTCAGCTTCATCTAGGCCTCCAAACACTTTGAAGAGACCATCACAATATCAGGCCTATCTTCCCAGACTGCCTGTCGTCATTCTCATACCCTTTTCACAGACATGAGATTGCCTATAGTTATCATTCAGAGCTAGCGCAATTACTTTAAATGTATGGGAACATCTGAGATGGTTGCAAGCTAAAACCCGGGAAATGTTTCCTTATTCCAGCCAGTGCACAGTGACCCCAGAGTAGCAGAGTTAATAATCTTCAAAAAAATAAGCTTTCTGAATCTGCAGCACTTGGGTGACCTTTCCATAGCACTGGGATGTAGTGTAATAACCAGTGTCTCGACTGAAACTGAGAATGGTGAAAGGGCTTAACAAATTAAATTACTGACTTATCTAGTGTGACCTGAGACACCAGCTCTGGTTTACCCCTCACAGTAGAAATCAAGGGGGCATGGAGACTGAAGTGGCATTTCCAGATTGCCTGTAGTAACCTTATACCAGTGACTGCTAGTGTAAAACCATAGGTCACTACAGCCAGCCATCATTCTCAATAATGGTTTGGATGGATGGATGGATGGATGGATGGATGGATACCATATGATATATAGATACCATAGATAGTGCCAGTGGTGCAAATGTCTTGCCATGTCTAGGGCCCTGCTACCCCTTGGAATATTTTGCCCATTTTAATTTATTTTGAGGAAGTGAAATAAGCAAATTATGCACTGTAACACACAAATAATAATCAAAAATATGACAAGGGGGGCATGTAGACTACTGGAAACCAATCAAAACAAAACCTTGAAACTTGGAATGTAAACTGTATACAGTACAGAGCTCATGTTAATTTATTATCTGTAGCTACAGTACATTTCACTATCAAGCAAAAATGCATCTACACATTGTCATAAAACTTACCTAGAGACTATAGCAAAACTGTAAGCAGCAACTGAATGTGACTTTTATACTGTAAAATATTGAAATATATCTTATGTATGTCATTCAGCTAACTAACGGCTTACACATTTTTAGGTATTTTTTTTTAACATTAACAGGTTTTGGCTTACATTTACAACATTTGGCAGACGCCCTTACCTGGAGCAACTTACATTTTTATTCCATTATACATCTGAGCAGTTGATAATTAAGGGCCTTGCTCAAGGGCCCAACAGTGGCAACTTAGTGGTCGTGTGGTTTGAAACTAGGACCTTCAGAACCACAGTCAACCAATGTCTTAACAACTGAGCTACCCCTACCCTGGCTTGCGTTAAGTACTATTATGGTGAAGTAATTGATTACTTTACTTTACACAGAGCCCGAGGTCTGTATTTCATTCTTGCTCTCTCCTCTAATTATGCTGTAGATAGTCCTGCCAGAGTTCCTGCTTGCACTCTGCACTAAATATACAGTGACTTTATACATTATGTGCTAGGTTTGTTACCTAGCGTACAGTACTTACCCGCTCTCTCTCTCTCTCTCTCTCTCTGTCAAGCTACACACGGCTCTCCTGAGTTACCAGTGATCCAGCCCCTTCTGCCCTCTGGACCTGTCTGACACACCCTGAAGCCCTGCTTCTGGTTGGAGGTCTTGACAAACGGAACCTGCTGCTAAAGATGGCTCCATATGGTCTATTTAGGATGTGTACTGAGGTGATGCAGGCAGGTTTTTGGTGATGATATGTGACTATAATTGCCAAATACTATAGAACTGAAATTTCCACAAGCAGTTCTGTACCTGAGACACTACCAACAAATGTTCACTTTATATTGATTTGAACACCTTTTCAGTTATATTGACCTTTTTAGTCTTATACTGTAGAACACAGACATAACAGGGACTGATTTATCACCCAAATGACGGTGCGTTCTGGTTCCTTTTTCAGTTTCTGTCGATGGTCATCTCAAAAAACTATACTATAATTTATACATAGTTGCTTAAAATAGTTTGCTAATTTGTTTCCATATTTTTTATTTTGTTAATCTGCTTTGAGACAATGGCTATTGTTAAAACCACGATACAAATGAAGTTAAATTGAAATTTTAATTGAATTGAATTATGCTGTTCATTTAAAAGTGAAGATCCCCGCTAAATGAAACCAGGGATGCACATTTCTCATCACCATCTCAGACATTTCTGCCTCTGACTGAGCAATTAGCTACTCTCACAAGTTCAAATTGCAGAGCAGCTTCCCCACTACTGATTGAAAGAGAGAAATCTATTTCCACAAACATTCATTCTCTTTCCATCCTGTTTGTTTGTTCTTGTCCTCATAACCTCAGTCCTCCCTTCTGCTGCCTCTGGCCCTGTCATCCATCAGCCCCAAAAAGAAATAAGCTCTTCACCCCTCTTCTCTCACACTCTTGAGTGAGGTTCCCAAGACAGAAGGCTCATCGATCAACTCCATTATGCCTTTGGCCAAATATTTTTTAATGGAGATGATTCCTCTGCAGGTGATGCAGGACCTCAGCCCGCTGCACGAGCTTTCCCGACAGCACCATACCGACAGCGTGTCATAAACTCAACCACTGATAGAATCTGATCACATTTTTCTTGCATGGGAGAATTTATATACGCCTTAAGGCTCTAGTGCTGTATCGTAAGGCATAACATAGTGACATGCATCAATGCTTAGCTGTCTTCTGTTCTAATGTCATTTCAAAGTGGAAGGGTGAGTGCTAAAAATGCAGCTAAAACTAACAAAGGCTTACAGCATGGTGTATACTGGTGGTGGGTTTTATTTGAGCACTCTGTCTTGCTCTCAGCCTACAGGACTATGATAGAGACTATCCTTATTCTAGCTGGCACTTTCAGAGAAAATGGAAGTGCAAAACTTTTAAGATGAGGAGCACGGAAACATACAGAACATAAAAATAAAAAAAAAAAACATATCCATTTTTATACCCAAGGACACTGCAGGAAATTACAGGTCAACAAGGACCAAGTTATTTATGACTTAACTTTGCAAGACAAATGACAATTCATAATCTAAATTAATTAATTAATTATTGTACATTTAATGCTTTACATTTATAAGAGAGAGCATTGGCAGATAAACAAGGTTAAACGTGGATTGTCTTGAAAAAATAACAAGTTACATTTTTTCCAGACGTTATCTTTCATTTAACAAAAATAAGCCACACAATGTATCTATATCATGTCTTTGTAGCCCCTGCAGTGGATAAAGATCATGGGGAATCGTGGTGTACCTTGTTGAATCTAATGGCTGTGAAAAAGAGAGATTAATGCTAAGACTCAATCTTAAGTGATGTTGTGGAAACAGCTTATAGACTCACCATCTGCAAGATGGAGGGGGGTCAGGTGCAAGGCCCGTCATAAAGCAGGTATGTAATGAACAGTCTTGGATGGTGTGGACCAGGGGTCCTTAATCTTATGCAAATGGTCCTGGTAAATCTGTGCATGTGTTAGGACAGAGTGAGACTGGAGCTATGAGGTGTTGGTATTTGTGGTCCTATTAGAACAAGGAAAACATGACTGGGAGAACTACTGGCTACTATGGCAGTTAAATGCTGCTACACTTTTACTGCTGTTTTACTTTTTTATGAGCAGAAAGTCGTTTGCAGTTATATTTATAGTAGTATCAGTAAATCTTTGGTCAAAAGCATTGAATGTTTAAAAAGAACAGGGCAAACCATTCATAATGTCACCCATAGGTTTTCTGAAAAGTAGTTATGAAGCTTAATGTGGGAGCTCTGGTTGGCGCCATCTTGGCTGGAGTTGACTTAAATCCATAAAATTGGGTCAAAAGACAATGACCAATTTTGTGATTGTAATATATACTACCGTTCAAAAGTTTGGGGTGACTTTCTAACTCCATGATGGTTCCTGATTTTTATTTCTTTCTACATTGTAAAG
>JAOVVB010000015.1:1048041-1066232 GCA_028570985.1 Heterobranchus longifilis | reverse complement strand
TTGTGTTTTGCTTCAAATGGCATGGCCTGAAGTGAAATATTTTATGGATACATTGAGGGTAATATGTAATAACTTCAACTTTGAACAGTCCTTGATGTTCTTGAATAAAATGTATAAAAAGTTCTATAGGAAAAAATAAATTTAAAGTATAAATTACAGCAAATGCTCAAACTGATGTTGTTACACGCTGAGATGATTTCCTCTGTTAGTGCAGAGATTGTTCTGACTTTAGTAACCCTGAGGAAAGAAGGTGAGTGGCGTAAGGTCAGGTTCTGTTCCACCTTCTATTGTTAGTTTCGAAGAGATCTTGGGTCTAAAGTAAAATGAAAAATATTAAATTTCTCCCATATAAGGAACACTTTCTAGATATCCAAACTTTTGATTTATTCAAGGTATATTTGAAATTACACTGAATCTGAAACTGAGTCTGAATTGCAATAACCTGATATTTGGGATTTGAGAGCCTTTTTTTTAAATATACAAATAACTATAATCAAAAAATCTACAGAGCAAGTCTTCTTTTAAATCTTGTACTGTTAAAAATCTTACAAAATATAATGCATTATGTAAGACACAAAACTGTTAGATGAATTAGAGTAACCTGTTCTGTGCCAGGTAAAACTTTGTCAGTCAAACTGATTCTGCGAAAACTAAATAAATTACACTGTAGTGGTCTATGAATCTAATAATTCTGTGCAACCCTAATTTTTTTGCCACAAAATTGTACAAGTGTTGCATAGATAATCAGAATAAAAAGCACTTCAGACCCCTCGGCTTTCTGCAATAAATCCTTTTAATATTTTGCCAGTGCCATATCGTTTTTCATCCTGAGAATAAATTACGGAAACTGATTTAATGTCTTTAAAAGATTTATTCAGTTTTAGGTAAATATTAATATTTTTTTAAATATGAAATAAATACAACCAATCTTGGGAACTTCTTGCTTTCTGCTTAAAGCCTTGCTGGCTTTAAATTCCTCTTTGTAGACAAAAATATAAAGAATATTTTATTTCAAAACAAACCATGTTATATAAAGTAAGTCCCATCCCGAATATTTTTAGAAACATTACTCTGGTTGCAAGACAACACATGCTAGGAAATATATTGCTTTTTAATCATGAAGTGCAAGGTGTCTAGCAGTGGGATGTAGACGAATGCATTATTTACAGGCACTTGTTGATTTGGTCTAGATGTCCCGTGTCTCTGAGTGTCATGTCTTACCCGTATGTCTGTATACGTAGCTTCAAAGAAGGCCTAGCTTTAAACCCTGACCCTGAATGTATTTCATTGACAAATTCTTTCATGTTCACAACTATGAGTCACAAAAGAATCACTTTTGTTCCTAGACCGCTTGCATTTCATTTAGCAACTGGATGCACACACCTCTCCTCTTTACTCACCTGATATGAAGTCTATTCTAGGCCCGGTTCAAATTCTATTCAATTCAATAAATTAAATTTTATTTATATAGCGCTTTTAACAGTGGTCATTGTCTCAAAGCAGCTTCACGAAATGAAAAGAAAATTTATGGAAGTGTGTACAAGGCGAGAAAAAATGTGTTTAGATAATAAAGAGATTGTCCCTGATGAGCAAGCCAAGGGCGTCAGCGACAGTGGCAAGGAAAAACGCCCTGAGATGGCAATAGGAAGAAACCTTGAGAGGAACCAGACTCAACAGGGAACCCATCCTCATCTGGGTAATAACGGATAACACACATTATATAACGACATCATGTGTGTTAGGCTGCTGGAAGTTCAGAATGACAGAAGTTGTTTAAGTTAACATGGAGTCCAGTTCAGCACAGGGACGAGTCAGCAGGTACAGAGGGCAGACGGGGGTATGGATCACTGGAAGCTCAGGAGCAGCATGTGTAGATCCAAACCATCATGAAGCAAAAATTCTGACTGATTTAGGGGCAGTGATGGCTCAGTGCGTTGAGGTTCCAAGTTACTGATTGGAAGGTCAGTGGTTCGAGCCCCATCACGACCAGGTTACCGCTCTTGGGCCCTTGAGCAAAACCCTTAACCCTGTCTACTCCAGGGGCTCCATGATGGCTGACCCGCACTCTGACCCCAGCCTACTAACAAAGCTGGGGTATGTGAAGAATAAAGAATTTCATTGTACAGTAATAGACTGTATATGTGATGTATAAAGGCTGAACTTAATAACATTTCCTAGACATTTCCTTAAACTGCAGACAAGAACCACACTGTAAACGTTAGAGTGTTTGTCTGTCGCTACATCATAAAGTAATACGATCTACATCAATATAAAATAATCTTTAATTTACGGAAGATCTTATAGATACATTATAGTGCATGATAAAAAGTTTTGAAAAGGACATCAGTGATGATGAAAGTTCTCGCCTGATAAAGTAGCGCCTTTTTCTCTGGAGCAACATAAAAGTTTTCAGCATCCACCTCGGCTGATCTTTAGGTAAAGCGTCTCTTTCCATCGTGTCTCCCCGAGGTGATTATTATATTCATTACTTTAAGTCGATGCATGAGAAAGATTAAGGTTACAAACATTTACTAAACCGTAGCTGTTTGGATAGAAATCAAAGAAGTATAGCAACAAAATAAAAAGGCAAAAGGCATAAACATTAAAGGAAATCTATGATATACCTTGGGGAACTGCACCATTTACTGAATCATGCACATTGATTTTTATTTATTTTTTACTTTTTTGGGTGAGAAAGAGAGAGAGAGAGAGAGCAAATAGGTGCATGTGTGTGTGTATGTGTGTGTGTGTGTGTGTGTGTGTGTGTGTTCTCTTTCACCCAGTAAATTGAGGAGACATGAGAAAGGATACCTAATCACTATTCCACCATGTAAAAATACCGAATAAACATCAAATGCAGACCACACACACACAAATCACTGGACACTGGCCATTTTAAAACTATCTATTCAATCCAAAATTGCATTCCCCGGACCGTTCACCGGTAAAAGAGTAGACCTGAGCAGCCTCTCGAGCAGCATGGATGAAGTTAGGATATTTGCTCCGGTAATGATTTGCCCTTTGAAACGCGAGTCTCCAGGAGTTTTGCAATTGTGTCAGCATCAAAACCCCGCGGAAGAGTCCTGCAGGATTTAAACAGCAAAAGACAAAACAGACCCAAAAACATACAGAGGTCTTTTTTTTAGTTCTTTTGTTAGTCCATTAAAAATTAATAAAAAAAATAAAGTTTATCAGAAATACATTCCAGCTCTCAAGAACAATAGACGAGTTTGTCTATAGACACAGGTGATTTGTCTCTATACAGTTTGTAGCATTGCCTCCTGGATGATGTGTGTCTATAATTTAGCTATATTAAAACTATATATATAGTTTTATATTGTATATCTATATATTATAAAACTCTTTTTTTGTTTACTGTAGTTTTCAGTCTTCATGAAAAATGAAAAACCTGTGCCACTTTCACTGTTGTAAATGTCTTCTTAAAACATAACAATTGAGACAACTTTACTCATCCATCCCAAAATAACACCATGCTTGACATCTACAAACAAACAATTAAACAAAATGTTACAGCTGACACCGTGATAGGGAGTAACAAATGTTTTTTTCTGTAAGAAAAAAAAAAAAGCATAGCGGGTAACATTATTTACAATGTCCAGTTGCCAGCTCGATGCCCGGCTGTATCTGAGCACTTGGGGGTGAAGCACCTTGCTCAGGCAACCCGGCGGCGTCGGGGCTTGGGGACCTACTCATCTTCAGTCCAACACCTTAACCACCGAGTTATTGCAAATCCTTTGGTTTCAGTCATACAGGCCATGTTGACCATCAGCCTCCTTGAACTAACTGTGAGCGATCCAGTTCCTTAATACAGACCTGAGGGATCACCCCGTGTACTTGTGGGGATATTAACGAAATAAAGAACAAAGCAATTAGCTGGTAATAAAGAGCTTTATAAAAGCACACCTCAAGGTGATGGATATTGGTTTAAGTCCCTTTATGTACCTGCTTTCTTTCAACACCGCCAAGTGATTTAGCTTTTTTCTTTTGTCCTTTTTGGGAGGACTAAGTAAGCTGTCCATATCAGTTTCATGGCTGATGAGTGATCTGTTCAAGCATGTCATCGACTGTGTGTCTGTAAGCCTCGTACACGAGCAGGCAGGAGACGCAGCTCCAAAATTTACTACTGTACCACCTACTGTAATTCTCAAACAACTGCAGGCACCAGCATCTGTACATACAAGTATAATTGCATAAAAAAAGACAGTGGAAAGAAGATGAACTCACAGGAGTAAAAAATAAGAAAGTTTCAGTACAGAAAGCAACTGGTGGAAGAGTTGGATGAATCAAGTTTTAAACAAAATCCATTCCAATTACAACCACAAACAGCATGTTTCAGTGATGCCACGGGAGGACTGGAATGATTCCTCTTATTTAATCTTCACAACAGATAATCAAGCTCACAACGCTTTAATGAGAACATCGGGTCAAAACTACATTTTGCCCTTCAAACAGCAAAACACAAATTACATGAATGAACAAAATAAATATTTACACCAGTGAGGAAAAAAAGTGTACTTTCCTAGTTTGTTTGATTGTCCATATTTTCTCCACAACAGGGTCACGACCCTCTATTTTTGCATGTTGTTCGGGTCAGATTTCTTTTCCATATTTCTTTATGCAACTCTAACATGAAAATGATCACAGCTCAGTGTTGTTGGCATCGGAGCCAGTGTTGCTGCTAGACCAGCGTCTGTTCTGATTTTAACATCTTGTTCTTCCCCTGTAATTATACTTTCAATATATATTTTTTTCCATTTCCATACTCATATAAAATGATGGAAAATTCAGTCTTTTGCCATTTTCGCAGCTCTTTGTTGGCTACCTCTGAGCACACATGACTTAAAACTAGGTCAATATTAATGCATTAATGCATGTGATTAATCTGAACATTGCGTTACTATTTTTTTTACGCAAATAAATCATATGACCAAGTTTGATCCACTTCAAAAAAAAATTTCTAAATAATATTAATACCAAACTTATGGCTCAGCAGGACTGAAACACCAGTCACTGTGATGAGAGTGCTGTGTGTTTACCAATGTACCAATAGAGAACATACTAGTGATGCTTCTAAACTGATGCAGTAGAGTAACCTTGGAGCTAAGATGCATTTCATGGTAATATTTCAGAAAGAAAACGAAACAAGAGGGATAACAAATAAGGGATTCCTGACATGAGATGCACACACTGTGTGTGGGAAGCTGTTGTGTCTGTTCCAATCACCGGTCGGATTTCTTAGCCCTGTTAGAAACATAAGGGGCGGATGTGGTCAGACGTTGTGCAAATGGATGTTACAACACATTAAATGCTCCAAATAA
This sequence comes from Heterobranchus longifilis, assembly GCA_028570985.1. Classification (NCBI taxonomy): domain Eukaryota; kingdom Metazoa; phylum Chordata; class Actinopteri; order Siluriformes; family Clariidae; genus Heterobranchus; species Heterobranchus longifilis. Next base: position 1,060,893 of record JAOVVB010000015.1, on the reverse strand, counting down.
AGGTTACAATTTAAAAATAGTGTTTCCTGCTTGTATTTGCAAAGTTGCGTTTTGGTCGTTCATTCAACATCATTCTAACCTTCAAAAACAGCAGTGGTGAACATCACCACAACATAATTTTAACTAAATTATAATGCTCATCCAACTTTAGGGTTCATACTGTGTTGCATATTTTTTTTTTTATCTAACTCTTGTTGCTGCTGCTGCTTTCAGGTCATTGTGACACTCTTTTTCAAGCTTCTCCCTGACATTTCTTATTATTATTAGTCTAAGGAATTGTTTTAACATCCTGCATGCTTCACCTGTATGGGGGCAATTGGTTGTAATTGCATGAATGTTGAATGTGCACATTATTAAACCGGTTGTACTTACAGGGATGTTTAAATGTTGTTGTTGATGTTTTTTTTTTTTTACACAAGTGTGGTCTATACCTGAAAGTTTTTTGACACCGTTTTTGCCTTCATAAAAGTATGGAAGTGTACTGACTGAGTAAGGCATCATTCTCTAGCTATCTAATATTACTCATGTTAAATCTAAGTAATGGTAAAGTAATGTTAAGAAATGTATGTACGGTACCAAATGAAAGTAGGGACAATACAAAAGATTATAGAGATAATACATTTACATATTATCATACCATAACAATGAAATGTTAGTCTAATGTTGCAAAATATATATTAAAGCTGGTTTTCATAGTGTGGAAACAACCGTTTTCAACCACTGCTTCGTTCAGTTCATTCCATTTATTCAGGAGCTGAAATATTTATTCTCACATGTCGTTCTTATTGGTAGCAGCTTACAGAACACAAACACCCACAGGCTCACATAATGAGCAAATTGGCTAAATCAACAACATCTGTACACTCATCTAGGTGCAGTGAAAAACATCTGCTTACTTTAATTCTCCCCATCAGTGTCCTTCTGACATCATCCGCCGTCTAAGTAATTCAGTCAGTGATTGAAATCACCATGCAGATTCTGTTTGCCGGTAACTGGTTAGATCAGAAGTCTGAACTCTTGATCGACGTTGGCATTTTTGTGATTAACTCCACACTATAAGTACTCACCTGAGACATGATCGATACCTTATCAGTTACCTAGCACTGACTTTTACAAAGTGTTGCACAGCATTAAAATAAGATGCTGTGGGAAACAGAACTGGTTTATACACCATCTGAACCATCCTCTTTTTATACAGAGGCCTTCCCATTAAACAGTTGGTCTTAGTTGTCTTTATTCATAGCGTTATGTTTCCTTTGATTTCTTAATTTTTTTATACATGCACAGTGTTGTGTCCAGTTCATGTGTGATAATGATTCCTCATGCTCCCAGAACTACTCTTTCACAATCCTGGAATATGGCCGGACTCAGATTGTTTCCAATCAGGGGAAAAAAAAACTCCATCGTTTGGATAACCTGGTTATAACCAGGTCATTCAGTACATTAAGGTCATCAGCTGACTTTATTTTATTGCCACGTAACGTTGCTGACTCTAGACCTGAGCAACTGAAGCAACCCCAAATCATAACACTGCCTCCAAAGGCTTATACATCCCTTCTGAGCCTGACACACCCATCGCTCTGGAATAGGTTCAATCTGGACTCATCAGACCACATGACCTTTTTCCATCTTTATGCTCTCTAGCAAAGTGAAACCTTTTTCTGATGAGTCTCACTAACAAGTGGTTTTCTTCTGAACACACAGATGTTTAGTCCCTGTGAGTTCCTGGTGTTGTTCTCTGAGTCAGCATAGTAATATGTACAGTAAAGAGAGTGAAGCAGATAGGATTTAATAGACAGCCCTGAGGGATCCCTACATGCTTATAATCCACATTCTGGAAATGTGCTTGCCAATCCTGTCTGCCAAGCCTGTCTGTCTGGGACACAATTGCAGAGAGTGGGCATCAGTTTGATGGTTTTCATTCAGTTATGATGAATTGACCATATTGAATGCTGAGCTGTTGCAAATTAATAGAATTCTCACTCAGCTGTCCTTGCTCTCCAAATGTGACACAGCTGCGTCAATTGCAGCGCTGATGACATGTTTTGGTTGTAAGCGACCAAGAGAGCATCTAAAATCCTGGCCCTCTCAAAGCAATTCATCACAATTAGAGTCAGTGCAACTGACTGATAGTTATTAAGGCAGGTCACTTACATGGGAGGCGCACAGTGCTGGTTGTCTTGAAGCTGTCTTGTATTCTTCTCCGATTCTGACCCACATCTCACAATGACACTGCAAAATACGATTCAGAGTTAGAATGAGATAAGACTAAAATTAGGTATACAACAACACATTTTAAGTGGCTTGTTCATGTACTTTGCACAATAACAATAAAATCAAATATAATCTAGATACATGTTTAAGTGGTGGAATATGGGGGCGATCCCACAGACCATCACTAATTCCTCTTTACTCTGCATAACCTTTAGAATTCAAACTCACACACTACTCACCAGCCGGGCCTAATAGACATGATTTATTTGATATGTGAACACAATAGCCTAAGTCGGTGTCAGTATGTGCAAATGGACTTTCTCTGCTCAAAATGCACTGCGCACATATTACGAAATGTCACTGGTAATGGGCTTATTCAATTTTTAAAGAACTCTGTCTGCTGTGACATTTAGAGGGATGGAAAATTCACACTGGATAGCCTATGGGCCACTTCAGGGATATAAATGCGCCATGTAGCTCTATGATGTCTTAACTACCATTCGGATGATGAGAGACCGGGCTCCAGCAATTTTAAATCAAAGAAAGAGCAAATGAATTTCGGTACAAAAATCGAGTATATTGTCAAACTCAAATTGCTGCCTAGCCAATTATGTTAGCAAGTGGAATCCGAGCTAGTCTAACCTGCTGAATGTGCTCAATTATAGCAGCCTAATGTTTGCAAATTAGCAAATCTTAGCAAACCGTGGGCTGGAACTTGATTAAAAAAAAAAAAAAAAAAAACTAATTACATGCACATTTTACTGAGATTAATAATAATTAATCATACAGACTGTACGATGTAAAAGAAGTCCAATCTGTTTTTTTCTTTATCTTTGTTTAATGCCTTTGTTTCAATTTCAATTTTAATGACCTCACAAAAGGCTAGTTAAACATATGCCAAAAAGAAAAGAAAGGCATTGTTTTATCACCAACTGAAAACACATTAACATTTAAAAAACATTTTAAACATCCAAACTTTTTTTTCGAGTTTTAAAACCATTCGGTTTCTACAGTTTATTGTTTGTAATGTTTTGAAAGTCTTTGCACCACTGGGTTATGATGATGCAATATTTTCAAACCTCTTAGAAAGTACAGGACGTACTCCTCTTTACATTGAGCCAGCTGCTGAGATAGATCAGCCTGTTCAGACAGATCAGAAGACAGAGCAACTCTGTATTTTTTTTTTTTTCATGTGGACCAGGAGTGATACCAGTGTCTCATATTGCACTGTGGTTGCAGGTGTTAAAACGTGCTTGCAGGCAATACCTGGTAGCCTAGGATGCGTTTGACTTCCACTCCTTTTACTTACCTGTTGTCTCAGAAGATGGATTTTCCTTCCTCATCAGGTAGTTTATACAATCCCACTCTTCACCCCTCTCAGGTTTGGGGAGACATTTTTAGTTTTTGAACCTGTGATCTAATGGGGTGCCAATGCTGAGCCAAATGAGGTTGGTATTTTCCTTCTGCTGAGCTAGGTCTTTTGTGAAATGCTGTTTTTAAGCCTCACAATGTAAAATGGATCATCATCTGAGAGTTCCACAAGTGCAGGAAAAACTAGCAACAGAAGATTTGATAAACTTTGCACCAAAGAATAGGCATAGTGCTCTAAGTACTGTACACTTGCCATGTCACTATTTATAAATGAGCCTTTATAAAGAAGACACTTTTATCTGTGGCATAGAAATTCCAGCATAGTGAAAGTCTTTTCTTCTCATATCTCGGCTTGTTAGCCAATAAAGATTCATGATTTGCCCTGTTTTGGTGCCACCCAGGGGCAAAGAGGGTTAAGGGTCTTGCTTAAGGGTCCAACAGTGGCAGCTTGGTAGTGTCTACTCTTTTGATAGTAACCTGTAGTCATATCCAATGAGCCACAATTGCTCCAATATTATTCCCATTCTTATTTATATTATAAAATATTTTATATGCATGTCATTAGGTACATCATAATAGTACTGTGTGTGACCAGTTTTACCTACAGAACTACCGTAATTTTTCATGGCATAGATTCAACAAGGGCTTGGAAATATTCCTTAGAGATTTTGGCCCATAGTGAAATGATAGCATCACACAGTTGCTGCAGAGTTTTCTCCTGTTCCACCACATCCCAAAGGTGCTCTATTGGACCGACATCTGGTGACCGTGGAGGTAATTTGAGTATGGTGACCTCATTATTATATAAAAAAAAAACAGTTCAAGATGATTATAGCTTTGTGACATGGCGCCTGTGGTCATAAAAGGATAGACATGGCCCACAACAATACTCAGGTAGGTTGTGGCTTTTAATCCATTGCTCAATCGGTACTAAGGGTGTACAAGGTGTGCCAAGAGAATCTCCCCCACATTATTACACCACCAGCAGCAACCTCAACCGCTGATACATGGCAGGATAGAGCCATGCTTTCATGTTTACGCCAAATTCTGACCCGACCATCTGAACGTTGTAGCAGAAATTGAGACTCATCAGACCAGGCAACATTTTTCCAGGCTTTTATTGTCCAATTTTGGTGAGCCCATGTGACCTGTAGCCTCAGTTTTCTGTTCTTAGCTGACAGGAGCGGCACCTGGTGTGGTCTTCTGCTGCTGTAGGTTTGATGTGTTGTGTATTCAGAGATACTCTTCAGCATACCTCAGTTGTAAAAGGATGTTATTTGAGTTACTGCTGCCTTTCTATCATCCCGACCCAGACTGGCCATCCTCGTCTGACCTCTAGCACCAGCGAGCCATTTTCACCCAGAGAACTGCCTTTTCTTTTTCACACCATTCTTTGTAAACTATAGAGATGGTTTTGCCTGAAGATCTTACTTTTAGAAATAATCAGAACATGCCACCTGGTGGCATGCCAGGTCAATTAAATCACCTTTCTTCAACATTCTGATACTCAGTTTGAATGCATTGTGTTGCTGTTATGTGATTGGCTGATTAGATAGTTTTGTTAACGAGTAGTTGAACAGTTGTAACTAATGGAGTGGCAAGTGAGAGCATATCTCAAAGTGCTTGCAGTAATTAAAATGTAAATATGTGCATATGAGTTAAGTCATGGTAGAAAGCTGGACAGCTATGCAGAGGAAAGACTTTCTTGCCTGGGGTATTATTTGCTAATTCAAACAGTCTGGCATTCCCAGGAAATTTCATTATATTTAGTCCGATTAAACAGTAGAGTAGTAAACAGAGGGGAGTTATGTTCAATAAAACGTTAAAGACAAACATGCCTGAAAGTCTAGGAACAACTGAATACTCATTTGCCAGATGGTGGTCTGGGGATCAAGGTTGTTTTAGTTCTCTCCCTCCTCCTCTTTTGGGGATCAGGTCCTTAAACAACAAAGTAACATTTATTTCAACAAGTAATTATTTCCTACATTGTGCAATTCTGAGACGCCTCGCTTTTGTACAGGAAAGTAACCTTTTAAGGCATTTAAGTGTGATAAATGCATGGGTGGTGGAAAACGCACACTACAGGCCGCCTGAAAGTCAGGAACTAAGTGAGCGAGGAAAACCTGCAAAAAATACAATACAGTGATTTAGAAAAGGCATTGAGCATAAGGCGAAACATGGAGCACGTTTTAAATGATAAATACAAATTAAGTCTGTATGTAGACTGGTGGCCAAAAGTATTAAGACACCATATGCCATAGTTCTCTGTGTGCACTAAAACAGGTGATGTCGCTAATTAGTTCAAGCCTATCTGGCTGAAGAGTTGTGCTAATTAACTGAAAAACGAGTGAACATTTGGCGAATTGACAAGTGGATCCATGGCCTGGATCATCTCCAGACCTTAACATAATGAAAAACTGTTGGACAATGGTGAAGAAGACAGGAGCAAGCAAGAACCAATTTTTGGTACATGATCTTCAGGAAGCGATCAAGCAGGCATTGATTGCTTGAGCGAGTGACACCAGCGTACTGGAGACATCTTTCTGACTCTGATATTGATTGTTTTAGAGCAGTTTCATTGCATAATATAACTAATTATTCTTATTATCTTGATTGTCATTAAAACATTGACTTTTACTTTTGTCTCAATACTTACTTTTGGACACCACTGTATTTTTACTCTTACTGATTCTGAAATGTTTGATGCCTTTGCATGCTTTTCTGCCTTTGATGTGGTTAATGCAAACCATCCCCGAAGGAAGAGATGGACCTCGTGACATTTTGATAAATCTAGCATTTAATGTGAGAGCCACGTTGTGAACTACGGACTGAAATGTATGCATGAACAATTGACATTTAACCGGTTTATTAAATTAATCAGCAAAAATGATCTAAACAAATTTGAATGGTTTGCAATTAAGCAGCACTTCTGTTCCTCAACATTTTAAGTCAATGTTACTGGAAAGAGTTTATTTGTTTTGTTTTAATTTGATTAAGATTATGTAATAAATATATTTGATGGATGTAATTAATGTCCTGTAAAGATAAAGGTCATTGTTAATGCAAAGTTAATGCAAAATAATTCTACATCCTACCTCTCGTCTTGGATTCTGCTGAACCCGTGTATCAGAGGCTGATTGATGATGATTTTAACACATTGAGGTCACATGTTGTAGCAACAGAAGTTGGGACGCTGTTAGCATCAGGTGGTTTTTGAAAGTTAGCATACTTTAATGAAATTGAACTTTCTAGAACTAACAAATGACTTTTTGGACTAATAAATGACCCCAACACAATGTTTTAAATACGACTACAAAACAAATGCAATGGATATTTACACTGTAGACAGCTTTTTCTTCCTCGTCCAGGACATTTCTTCCAATGTCCTGGACGAGACCTGAACACAGGTCTCAGCAACGAGAGCACTGAGCGCTTACCACTGACTAACCTACAAATGAGGCTAGTAAATGCACATACCGTACAGCATATTGCTTTGTCAAACAACAAGCAGCACAAAATCACTTTTCCAAGTAAAAAAAAAAAAAAGCCAGACAACTGCAATTTACCACCCCATTAAATCAGGAAGCTACCGAATGTGAAGAAAATAATAAAATAAAAAACTGCTGAAAAAGTGCTTAATCTTTTTTGAGAAACCCAATGTTCCGCAGTTTGGGCACTGTTTGAACACCGTGTTACCGTACAGCAGTGTGGACACTTAGCAAAGCTTTATGTCATACTGCTGTGCATCATTCACTGATTTTAAACCTTTGTGTTGTTTTAATAAACTTTTGTTCCTAAATCAATACTCATCTTTTGCCTCATGCTGCTGCTATCACTAGCACTGAGTTTGCTGCATTTTAGAGGCACGTCACTGTAATATCATCATGATAAAACAAACAACATTCAAGAGACATACACGCGTACAAGAGACATGAGATGCACACGACAAGTTCTTAGCTCTGTCATAAACCAGGTATGCAACGCGGTCAGTTGTTGTATAAACCCGATGTTAAGCAGAGAAAGTAAATGATATTCTGTTGTTCTGTGGTTGGATTTGCAACCTTGATTTGAGGTCATTCGTTCAATGTTATCCTCACATCATTTTATTAAAGTCATATTAACTTTCAAACTATGTCTAACTTTTAGAAACTACATGAGTTCTCTTGTATTTTGGGTGGACGGCGTCACTACGTAATTACATGACAATGACGACATCAGACAAAGTTAGTGTGCCTGGTGTTAGCTAATGGGTTATCTCAAACAATTAAGATTGTGCGGTGAGCTGACAGGCCATAAAATAAGCATGCACTGAATTCATACAAAGCAAGACAACTCAGTCGAACAGCCTTGAGCAAAGTACACTAGCTGAAGCAACTCATAGACTGTATAAGAACTGGACAAACCCTTCATGACATCACCCACACGTTTTCTGAAGAGTGGTATTGAAGGTCAGCTGTGGGAGTAAATGGAGCCTGGCTGTTGGTTGGAACACACCTACTTACATCAGTTACCACAAGCTACCTAGCTTAGTTTTAGCTTAACTAAAATCCTAAAGTGGCCAAAATGTAGTTATGGTGGGCTGTAAACATGTGTATTGGACATTTTAACATGGGACTCTATGGGGATTGACTCACTTTTGGAGCCTAGTGGTCATTCAAGGAACTGCACATTTTGGCACATCCACCTTTTTTCGGAACAAGAGGTTTCCCGGTTGTCCGCTCCGCATATGATGGAAGAGTGTGACTGTTGCTGGCACACATTTTGATTCGATCGAGACATCCTCAGGCTTGTAAATGTACATCGAACAACGCTACACATTTGCAAAACATTCCTTTATTATAAATAAATCATTTGTATAAAAAAAAAAAAACTGGCATGCGTCATTCATGGCACTTACAGTGTCAACTATAGTCCATTTAGCCGATACAAGACACAGCTCATCTTGGTATGCAGGTTTCAGACAACGTAGAACAAGAATTTTGAAAAAAAATTATAATAATAATTGCACATCCACAAAAATACATACGATAGGAATTACAACAAACATTGTCACCTCTGATAGATTTCATATATCTTATCTTTTTATGTGCACATTTCAAAAGTTTAATGGAAATACCAGCTTCACATCTCGTTTTTTGCATTTTTTTTTCTTTTCATTTTACTGGGATGCTTTTTTATATTTTATTTTCTTTAATTTTCTTTTATTTTTTGCCACAAATGCAAGACTGCATCTCAGTTTGTACCCTTTAATTGCATTTGTTCTGTGTGTGCGTGTGTGTGTGTGTGTGTGTGTGTGTGTGTGTGTTTGAGAACGTAGTGGTAGCACTAGATCGTAGAGTAGTACCCCCGACTGGTGCGATGCGGTGGTCCCTTGCTCTGACAGGTTAAAGTTTGATGCAGAATGACAGGAAAAGTCTCATGCTCGGTTGCCTGTCAGGGTCACATGACACGTCTTGATTTGGAGAAGCGCCACAGCTCCATGGAGGCAGTCCCGTCTCAGATGGCGTGATTGGTATAGCTGACATATGTCGTCTTGGTAGAGGGCGCTGACGAACAGCAGAGAAATATATATATTTTTTAATGCATTTTCTTCCTCATTCGCATAACTGCACGTGTCTTTGCTGTAATGATTTCTGTATTACTCACTGTTGGTCTCCATGCTTTCGCAGAGCTCCGTCTTGACCTCTCCGTTGGGGCGATCTCCTCCTTTCTGGGCCAGCTTACCCGACATGGTGGCTGCGGTGACGATGGCCTTGAAGCTGCGCTTGCGCTTTGGCACGTTCTGCTCTGGGTGGAAGATGATGATGTAGACCTTCGGCATGTAAAGCATCCCCAGGGACACAGAGGCGCTGAGGCTTAGAGAGATGGTGAGCGTGGTGGTCTGGATGTACATCTGACAGAGACAGCAGTGAACAAAAAACAAAAAAACAAAGAAGGATTTAACAAAGTTAATGCTAGTTTATGGAACAAGTTAGCCGTGTAATTCTATTTTAAATGTTATTTAGGGCTTTTTAAAATCAATTAACCACATTGAATTTAAACACCTTGAAGAGACGTTTGTTTTCTGCTATACATTTTAAAATTATATTTTATTACTGTACATGAGGTGGCAGGTCATAATTTTAATCTTGTTTTACAAAAAACTGTGGACAAATGTGGGAACAAGAGAACAAGAAGGTTGCTGGTTCAAAACCCATAATCACCAAGTTGCCATTGTTGGGCCCTTAGCCATCACATCCTCAGATGTATAATGAGATAAAATGTAGGTCGCTCTGGATAAGGGTGTTTGCCAAATGTTGTCAAAAGCAGTGCTAAAGTGGAAATCGTTCTTGTTTCTGGAGTAAAACATGCTTTCCTGAACTAAACTGGCTAGCGAAACTCACTAAGCGACTGAAATGTGCTAGTGCTAAACGTTAGAGTGGATTGTTTCCATTTTAGTAACTGCAATGTATGTATGCAGGAACATGTGGTGTTACATGATGTATTACTGAGAGAGTTTCATTTCTTTACAAAGTTGTGTAGCTGATTAGCTCATGACTGCTAGGATGCGTCTCATACACGTTTTGATCAATCAAAATTTGATCGACAAATTTTCATAACTGTTTTGGGACTTTAACAGGAATCTAGTCCATTTTCAAAAATTGATCCACCCATTCTGGAAAAATGAATGAATGTGTTACATACTGTAATATCACTCTATGACACCATCACACTCTTATGCTCTGGTAACCATCAAGACATGGACATGGATGAAATATTCATTACAAAGATTTAGGATGATTTTCTAGCTCAGACACACACTGTTAAAAAGGTTGCATGGTTAACATTCCATCTGGTCTAACAACAGTGAGCTGGACAATTTATTACCCAGACGAGATTATCTGTTCTCACTATCACCAGCTAAAACACATATTCATTCATTCCTTAATTTAAAGGAGCAATTACTTTAAAATGCAACAATAAGAGTATTTGATTTTCTATTGTGAACATAGTGTAAGTCACTATGAACTGACATCTGTGGGTCTGATGGTCTACCAATTTACAGTGCCTTGCAAAAGTATTCACACCCCTTGAACTTTTCCACATTTTGTCTCGTTACAACTACAAACGTAAATGTATTTTTGGGGGATTTTATGTGACAGACCAACACAAAGTGGCACATGCAGTAATTGTGGAGTGGAAGGAAAATGCTAAATGGTTTTTAAATCTGGAAAGTGTGGCAAAGAAAAATGGACAAAAATGCCACTCTTTACATGTGCAAAGATGAAGACTTGCAGCTGTAATTGCAGCAAAAGGTTATTCTACTAAAAGTATTATCCAGTATTGGCAACGTATTGACTCAGGAGGGCTTAATACAAATGCACACCACACTTTTTAGATATTTATTGTAAAAAAAAAAAAGAAAGTAAAATCTTTGTTCTTATACTTCACAATTATGTGCCACTTCATGTTGGTCTGTCATATAAAGTCCCGATAAAATACATTTACGTTTGTGGTTGCAACGTGACAAAATGTAGGAAAGTTGAATGTAGAAATGTCGTTTTTTGAAAGATTTGAAAATCAACTTAAATTTTGTAGTAAAATGATTTCTTCTTTGTTGTGAGCATAAAGTACTGTGGGTGACTGAACTGATGTGGATTTGCAATTTGAACTACTTTTAGCATTAAGATAAATATTAATAATTTTAATAATAATTTTAGATGTTTTAACAACACGTCTGCCGTATCCAGAGCTCTAACTGAACAGCCTGCACTGAACCATCTGTTCTGGAGCCTGTTAGTTATCTGAGATGGTGAAGGTGGACGGAAGGTTTAACACCAAACTACTGTTAAAAATGTGCGTGCACACGTACAGAGCGTTACTCACAAAAACTAGAGCGATTATCATTAATAACATTCAAAATATTAATTAAAAGCTCCCATGACTTTTTCAAAACTTTATGATATATTTTTTTCTATTACTTTTACAGGTCAGGATAACGATTTCTCCAGGATTGTCATGACCGTATGAACCCTGCCGTAGGAGGTTTCTGTGTGTTTCTCACTTTTTTTTTTCTTGCATGTCAGCTATCTAGGAAGTGTGATCTCCTTTCTGTGATCATGTATTATTCAGTGCTCCAGCTGCCGTGCTAATACGATCTGACAGGTTAGAAAACAACAGAGTGCATAGGTCCCACCCACCCATGGCTAGCTTGGTGAATGGTGATGGGGGGCTTAGGGATCCAGCAGAACACCAGGCCTTTTGGAGACGCAAAATGTTTTTGCTTTAAAGCTTTTCCAGCAGACCATTTTTATTTTAAGGGAAAAAATGTGTTTCACTTCATTTTGGTTAAACAAGTTGCCAAAGTGATTAAATTGGTTAGAACCGCTCCGTTCATATTCCCACTCACAATAACTTCATGCAATACAGTAAGCAATGACAATTCAGGGAAATGCTGATTGCTGCAGTTTACTTTCTTAGCCTCTCTTTCTTTCAATGAAATAACTTGTAAGAGAGAAAGAAATGACACTACAGTATACAGTATATTGATTGGATTGCAGGTTGCTCTAGATCCATCACCAGATAAAGTGGTTATGGAGTCACCTAAATGCTATTTGAGGCTGTAAATTTGCAAAACAGAATCAAATCATTGTAGAGGGTGCTCGGCCAAGACTGTCCTCAGTTTAAGAACTTAACTTGAGAAAGAGGGAATAGATGGATGAGTAGACCTGCAGACTAGACTAGAACTGTAAACAGGTTGATAAATGAGGTGAAACTGTAAAGTCTACAATACTGTTGTGTTTAATGTACTGCATGTCTGGACTCCATATTAACTTTAAGACATCAAATGTTATATTGAACTTCCAGCTGCCTAACACACAGTATGACTGCAAAACGATGGCTGCTATCCATTATCATCCAAATGAGGATGGGTTTTCTGCTGAGTCTGGTACCTCTTAAGGTTTCTTCCTATTGCCATCTCAGGGGACTGTTGCCCTCGGCTCGCTCAGATGGGACAATCTGATCAATTGATTTAAACACATTGTCTCACATTTCATACACATTCCCATTATTTTCTTTTGATTTTGTAAAATTGCTTTGCAACAATGACCATTGTTAAAGCGCTATACAAATAAAATTGAATTGAATTGAATGTATGTAGAGTTTTACAGCTCTTCTTTTTTTGACAATTTGACCTCTGCGTTGTGTAAATACAAAGAAGAATGTCTATATAATTTTTATATAAGTCTGGCTTCTGCCATATATATATATATATATATATATATA
>JAOVVB010000015.1:1025908-1044103 GCA_028570985.1 Heterobranchus longifilis | reverse complement strand
ATTTCAGCATGGCATCGTGTTACCTAATCACAGTGTGTGTAGAATTTCAATTTTACCATCTGCTGACTATTATGCATAATTTCATGACTTGCCTTTCCTTCGACACATGCTAAATGACATAACTGGTGCTTGAAATCAGAAGCGGAGTGGGATGCAACACAATCAGGAAGCAAAATAAAAAGAGAAAGAGAGAGAGAGAAAGGCTACTGTAAGCCATGCACTTTTGATACTTCAAATTCAAATTTTTCAAATTCAAATTTTATTTGTCACATACACAGTCATACACAGTACGATATGCAGTGAAATGCTTATCGTATACTTGAAAGTACAGTAGGTCCTTTTACTTTTATTTGAGTAATGTTTGCCGTAGGGAATCTCTACTTTTTCTCAAGTACAATATTTCCATACTTTGCCCACCTCTGCCTAACAGTGTGATCCCATTTAAGAGAACTCATAATTATAAATTAAGCCACATACAACCAATTGATCATTTCTCACTCTTTTATTCATCATCTATACCGCATTATTCTGTGCACAGGCTCTATACAGGGTGCCAGGAGACTTCACAGGGCTCATTTACACATTACGGGCAATTAGGGAACGCCAATACCTAAGCCTAACCTGCCTGTCTTTGGAATGTGGAAGGAAACCGGAGTATGAGGAGGAAACCCACCAAGCACACAGACCCCAAGGCGGGAATAGAACCCAGACCCTGAACGTGCAAGGTGACATTGCTAACCACTAAGCCACTGTGCCGCGTCTGATCATATTTTTTAGGTTAAACTAAACTAAGACCAAGAAACCAGTGTGCTGTAGCACTCTCTATAACACATGACATAAATCTGTCCAATGCCCTGAAACCAAATAACAAAATAGATCAATAAGAAGGCAATTAGAAATACAAATCATGTTTCCCTTCCTCTACCCAAGAGAGTATTTTATTGACGCTCTAAAAGTATTTTTTTTTCTTAGTCTCTTTTCTTCTCACAACTCGGTTATTTGGTTACAACAATGAATTACCATTAACAAAGAGCTATTAGTGGATAAAGGGTGGCTTCCAGCAAGGGCAAGCCGTCCTTCAGCAGTGTGGCTTTTACCCACGGGTGTGTTAATGTGTGCAGTGTGTAACTGACAGGACAAGTGTCCAGGATACGGATGTCTGTACTGATACTTATCCAGTCCTACAAAGGAATGGACTCATGATGAGACGTTGTAAAGAAAAGCGGTCTGTTTTAAAAACAGTGCAAATTATGTGTCTATCATTGAAGTGTAGTCGGATGTCATGAAGTTTCTGACAAGTATCTTTATCTAAACGTCTTCTCATCATGCGTCAGATGATGCAACATGTTTGCATAAGATTAGATCTTAAAGTCTAGATGATGTCTAGAATACAGATGTGTCTATCAAACTATTCATATTTGAATGTTATTTAAATATTAAAATTAGTTTGATGATGTAAACAAATATGCAAAAAAAGTATCAGGGAGGGGCAAATACTTTTTCATGTAAGTAAGATGTGATGCAACTTTTCAAGAATTCTTGAAGTTAAAAGCATCTGCTAGACGCCACCACAATTAACAGCAAGAAAGTTTACAGGAAGAAATGCACTTCCTGAGATCCATAAAAAATGAAAATAACATACCCTATGATGCAATCTGGTGGCGGATCAGTGAGGATTTGGGGCTGTTTTTTATTTAATGCTTCATGAATATCTTGAAGATTGACCCCATAATGAATTCTGCTAAGGATATTTTAGCCCAGGTAGCCTCTGCCAGGAGGTTAAGGACAAAAATGAATCTTTAATCTAAAAGTGCTGCATTAACAGTGTCTTATAAAGCAGATCTATTTATAATCCTTTATCCCATAAGAGACGTGCACTTTGCCTTGCTTTCCTCAGAGACACTCCAAAACCCAACCATGCAGAATAGTCAAGTGAAATATTTATGGAAACATTCTATTTGAATGAGGACTGCCCTTTGCTCCAAGGCTATACAGAAATGCAATCCTGCCAGGAAACGCAGTGAATAAGGATACTGAAATGTTAATAAATGTACACATTAAATAGTGGCATGCTGAATCATGCTGAATGAAGAGAACTTTCAAGGCATCTTTCTCGTTTAGAAAATGCAAGTGCAAATTAGTTCCAACACACACGCACACAAAAGCGGCATTCATACGAATATACACTCGTGTCAAGAGTGCTATTGTACCGTGCCCGCATCTGACTCCATTAACGGAAAGTGGTTGGGTTCGTGACCTACACATCATTAACAAGGTAAACAATCTGCCAGTGTGGCACAGACACCAGAGCGTGATGTCGATGTGATGGCAGAGCATAGCAGAGTCGTAATTAAACTGATGTGATTGCATGTAAAGAGGTCCCGCTCTTCAAGGATGAGAGAACAGAAGAGGACACCGAGTAAATTCTGACGCATTGTGTTGGATCAAGCAAAGAGGCAGCGCATCTTAACAGCTGCTCGCTCGCTTTTTTTTTAATAAGATACGTCTCTCTCTCTCTCTTTTTCTCTATTATTTATTTATCCATTCAGTCACTACAGAAACAACACACAAAACACATTGTAGGGGAAAATGAATAAAGAAATCATTATCTAAATCCAGGTTTAAAAACAAACACCGAGTTTAGAACTGACGATTAACATAACTGCTTATTTTTGAACTGATGGTTGTGAGTGTTTTCCTGTAGCCTTTCAATAAACAGATTTGTTCTCGAATCACTACGATTTTGAGATTGTAGGAAATCTTACAGCGATTGTTACAGGTAGGAGGTTAATCAGGTTTTGCTTGATTTATTGGGGACAGCTACTACAAATCCATAAAATGCCTAAAATCCCAACCTGCACACTAAACGATTACGTAAGTAGTACACTCTAAAAGATAATAAATCCATGGTTAAGTAACACACTGCGCACTAAACTATTAAATAGTACACTCTAATAGATACTTAATCTACGGCTAAATCCCACCCTGTGGACTAAATCACTAGACAATACGCAGCAATAGATACTAAATCAAATCCCAAACTGCAATAATCTACTTAACAGTATTTATATATTAAATATTGGTCTGACATGTCATATATTATACATTTTGTAAATGTTTTTATAGACCAAAACGCACATTTCAGCCTGAGAGCAGTCAAACAGTGCCGCTGGACTTAAAACTACTTCTCACTTAATCTATTAACATGCAAGAAATATGTGCTCAAGTTCTGTAGACACATAAATAAGTGTAGTGTCTTAGGATGCTCTCTAGTACAGGATGAGAATTACGCTTTTAGAACACGGCACTTCAAGCCCTGAGTGCAACAGTCTTGAGTTATTTCTCACTACTTTACTGCACACTTGGTTAAAGCTACTTCCAAAAGGATTATATATTATGGGACACTGTAACCCATTAAAGAAACTTTAGTACTGTGTGAAATTAGTTTAGTACTGTACTATACAGTAAGCCAACCAAAACACACACACACATACACGTATACATTGTACAATCAATGTTTTAAACAACATAGCACCAAAGTACATTATTTTATATTTTTAGTCATAACCTTTTTATATACAGTATATTTACACATTCATAACAACCTTTTGTCATTGTTACTGTTTTGCAAAATATGAATGCTACAGATTGATATTCTCATCAATACTTTGAGTGAACTTATAACAAGAAGTACCAGAGTGGACAGAAAGATGTAACAAAATGTCAAACAATACAATAATCTCAGTTTATTTCATTAACCTTTTATTAAAGTGAAAATAATTTCTATCATGGTTATAGTTAAAGCTAATCAAACATAATAAAATGAAATCTATATCTGTTGTGGTTATTGGCTGCTAATAATTACACTTCAGAGATACAATATAATAACCCTACTGGACTAAACAGGGCATTGAGCCTCTACCCTGTGATGTGCAACATCCAAGAAGGGCGGAAAATAATCAATAGGACATCAGCTTGTATCTGTCAAATCACATTTTTAATTCATTGGAGTAACAGACATTGACGATCATCTGAGCTCAGGATTGAACGCTTGGACCCTGGAGATATGAACTGGTATCATACTGTAGAATGTGAATTGTGCCAAAACAAAATGAATTAAAAAGAAAGCGATATCATAACTATATATTTAACATTTAGTTTTAGGTCTGTTTTCATATACTGAACTAGTAACTGATAATATGCTGGAAAACTGTTCATAACCCAGGGGGGCCATAAGTGGAATAACACTTTAGGACACTTATTCCTTGTTTTTTTATTTACTGTTATTTTAGGCATTGAAAAGAAATACTGTAAGTTAAAATGAATATTGTAATAGTGTTAATATTATTTAATGTAATGAAGCACATTTTCAGTCTATAACAACTTGACTTTAAAAACACTTAATGAATAGTGAAGTAATGTGTAATTAGATTACCAGTTTTAGCACTAACACTTACTGTAGTATTACACTTACTGTATGAAATGATTTACAAAAATAAGAGAAAGTTTAAAGAGGCACCGAATTTTTACAGCCTCAGCAACATCACAGCCATCACCCTGGGCACGGGTTCATCACCATGCTTTGCGGTCCCTTGGTATGCAGTGAGCTCAGTGCTCCTCTACTCTGATGTAACAAATAAGATGTGTCCCTTATTTTCTTTTCGTTTTACTTATTTCTCCAGCAAATGACAAAAAATAAATTCAACGCACAGCATCACTCTCTCCTGACTCTCCTGACAGTGAATGTTTAATCATGCCCTGGCCCTGGAGCTCTCCACAAGAGAAGCTCCCCTGAGCCATCCTTAACCGTTGCCTGGTGGTACAATTCAGGGACAATTACATGGGTGCTTGTCTGGGACGCATTTCACCTTCTTTGGTGAGTCTACTGGAAGACTTAAAACATAACAGAAGGAAACAGACTTCGTAAGAGAAGTAACACAAACAGACGTTGAGCTCTGGGATAACAGGAGCAATAAACCGTCAAGACAGGATGAATATCACATCCATCAGAGACAGACCATCTTTACATCCACAGAGCGAGTTGAAATGCTCACAGCTGTTCACAAAACTGTATAGAGCATATACAAACACTATAGTAAGGTGTTGACAAAAATGTGTGTGTAGCTTTTTAGTTTTTTTCTTTTTATGAATGCCATTCTTGTCTTGACAGTATGCCAGTCAAAGCTGCTTACCAACCCTATACGTTTCCTATGCCAACTTCTATGTTTTCCACTCCAGACACAAAGCCCACTGAAAATCTGTACACACAGCCACCACAATGCCATGGTTGTAATCGTTATGCGGCTCAGCTCATTGAGGGTAATCCTGAGTCTGCAACCATGCAGGATCCAGACATCCAGCCTAGGCATGTGCATTATGCCTGGTACTCACAATGAAAACACTGCTCACCACTTGGAGAGCTGTGCTAAACATAACCATTTAGTGGGCACATGCGATACAGTTGCTGTTCTGTTAAATAAAGCCTGTACTGTACAGTGTCTCTTGGACACTCTGTAAAGAACCTACAGTACAACCTTGATAAGAGATAGGAGATAAAATATGAGATAACAAACCTCTTAGTGTCAGTTTGACTAATGTACCATAGAGCAGGAGTCTGGTATTAGAGCACTACTTTTTTATATTACCTCCATTTTCTGCCTGCTTGGTATACTCATAAATTACCATCTGATGCCCATTTGAGATTTTCTCTTTTCTCAAGATATCAGACAATCAAGATGGTCAGTAACATACTGTACAAGACTCCAGGCTACTCTGCTCCAAAAAGGCAAATCACATAGGACTGTATCTCCAAGCAAACTTGGGAAAATGGGACAATTCAAGTATCTTGCATTATTACAACTACCTGGGGACACTCATAACCTCCTCCTTTCATGTGCCCTGTTGTGTGGTGTAAAATAACCATATGCTTAATGGAGGTGTAGTTATTTTCTTTTTATTCAAATGCACAGATACCCCTGCATTCAAATTATGTCTGATCTTTAAAAACCTAGTGCATTGCAAAATCTGCTGTACCAAAAGAGTAGAGGGAGGAACTCTGAGCTACCGCAACCCACTTTGTTCCAGAGATGCCATAAAACATGATAGTACAGTATGGACCCCCAGTATGACCCCCAGTATGACCCACAGTATGACCCACAGTGGCCAGTGGGTGTTATTCACTGAATTTTCCAAATATTTGCTGGGTAGACCATTTGTCATCCACAATGACCACAGCAGCTTGAGTTGCCAAGTCAAGCTAAAGGAGCCTGAAGGCTAGCTGGTTTGCAGCATTTGACTTTATGGTTGTACACCGTCCTGGATGACACCTAAAATTGCCCAGGATTTTATTTAAGATGCCATGCTGCCTGTCCAATATTAGACATGCAGCATTATACTAGACTGCTTTTTGCATTCATTTTGTTTCGATAAGCTTATAAAATCTTACAACATTTGTTTCAGTTAAAGGGGTCCATTAATTTCTTTAAAAGATCTTGTATTGATAATGGGAGACTCAGACCACTGCGTAAAGCCTTCTCCACCACATCCCAAAGATTCTCAATGGGATTAAGGTCAGGACTCTGTGGTGGCCAATCCATGTGTGAAAATGATGACTCATGCTCCCTGAACCACTCTTTCACAATCTGAGCTCGATGAATCCTGGCATTATCATCTTGGAAAATGCCAGTGCCATCAGGAAAGAAAAAAATCCATAGATGTGATAACCTGGTCATTCAGTACATTCAGTTTGTCAGCAGACCTCATTCTTTGGACACAAAATGCTGAACCTAGACCCAACCAACAGAAGCAATCCCAGATCATAACCACTGCTTCCACAGACTTGTATGGTAGGCACTAGGCATGATTGGTACACACAACTATTCTTACCCTGATGCGTCCATCACTCTGGAACAGGCTAAATCTGAATTCATCAGACAACTTTTTTCCAATGCTCCACAGCTGTTCCTTATGCTCCATGTAATATGCAGCCTTTTTATTGTTAAATAGCCTCACTGATGTGGTTTTCTAACTCTTTAGTCCCAATCCCTTGATTTCTCATCACACTTAAGAATATAACATAAGATGTTGGGTCGCCACTCTACTGTACTTCCAGGTTTTAATAATGCATTTCACAGTTCTAAACCCAATTTTAATAGTTTCACCAATCTGCTTTGCTTGATGCAAGACAATAGTTTGACCCATCTCACAATGAGTATCATCTTTGCCATGAGCACAGGATATTGTCTTCTGACATGGTTGTTTAAGAAATGAGAAACTACTCGCTGCACCAGTTAGGGTTAAATAAGTTGTTTCGACCTGAAACATATTAATTACTGCAGTAATTATCCAATGGAAGGCTCATAACAATTTTTTAGTTAAATATAACTCTAGTGCAGTGATGGTAGGAGAATATCCTTGTATATGGGTTGCAATCAGTAAAGCTCAGATAGATAACCCTTACATGGCCCACTTGAGGAAGGTAGGAAGCATCCTATCTAGGCTTAAATAGTTATTATTTGGTTATTTAATGAGGCCTATTGGAGCCAGCAAGACCTGAGACAATGTATCTTGGACAAAGTATTTTACTAAAGTTCACATTCTTTATCAACTGTCCATAATAACCGAGGTTCCATTTTGAATCTCTAGTCTTCCAAGAAACTTACAATGTTTTTGAGAAGACCCACATGACCCCATTCTTCAGATCAGGGCCAGATGCACAAGTAGAAAGGTTTTATACCACACTGCAAATGATCCTAGGTACTACTGCAGAATGGAGTTTTGAGAATGCGACGTCATGGACATGTTTGCTGTTATGGTCGGATTAAGCACTATAGAGATAAAGCACTGTTCAGTGTAGGATTCAAAGACACTCAAGTAGGTATTGGATTGAGTCAAATGGACAAGCAGAAAGCCCAAAGATTTTTCACCATGATAAGTTCTGTAACAATGGCTTCTGTCCCTGGAACATACCTGCTTGTGCCAAACATGGCTTCCCTTTGACATTTTTACATTTTTCTTTTTTGATCTGTCAAGTTGCATGGAATGGAATTGTTGGATAAAAAGTGGGGTCCAACTGACAGGATCATGGCCAGGATACGGGCTTAATAAAATGACACAAAAAGGAGCACAGACATTTGTTGCTGGTTTGTTGGTATGCAGTGTGTATGCCTCTGCTTTTCTTTTCACTTTTATTTTCCCTCTATTAGCTCACATTTTCTTTCTGTTTGGAAGGAAATGTCTGGGTATAAATGCCACAGACTTCAACTTCACTTTTTTTCTGACTCATTCTTGTGAAGGGAAAGATCCAATATTATGGCAGTTACCCATAAAACTTAAATGGCATTTTTTTCCTTCGAGCTCTACTTGACAAAAGCATCCCTAAGTCGTCTTGGCCACATTCTGGAGGCGGAAATCAGGGAAAAATAATATGGACTCTTCTCGCTCTTCTCCCAGACTACATAGACAATGTCTGCACTTTTATCTGTTTCAAATATACTCCATATTGTTGCTGCCGTCTATCTGTTATTCCCTTTAGATAATTATTTCATAATGTTCCTATACAAATAAAATGTAAATAGTGTTTTTATGCCAGCAGACAAAGGAGGTGGTAGATCACCGAATAAGATCTTGGGCTACTAGCCAGAAGGTTGTAAGTTCAAATCCCAGCACCACTAAGCAGCCATTTAACCTTCAGCTGCTCAGTAAAGTGTAAGCAAAATACAGTAAGTGCAAGAAGCCCTGTCTACTACATAGTCTAAGTACATTCGGATTTATTTAAAAAGTATTACAAACCCACAAGCAACCTCTGGTATGTGGACCTTCCTTTGATGTAATGCTGCTAATTCTGACATGCCTCACACAATTCCAATCACAATACTCAAAAAAAGGAAAACCTGTTGATACTTTTTGGAATTGAAATGAAATCATCAGTTTTGCTAAAATAAATAAATACATGAACAACCAAAAGTTCCCACAATGTCATAACAGGTAGATGTGTGTATTATAGGGACATTAGGGTACTATAGGGACATTTGTTTGTTGCAAGCTTATTTTTTAGATGTTGTTGGAATGGAAACCTGGCAATCCTCCTTATAAGCATTTTAAAAATCTCCACACTAAAAGCTTGCATAACTGTTTTGTTCCTTCCTGCCGGGTCTTCATGCATGAACTTAATCTCTGTATTTCTAGCATCTCAAGAATAAAGAACCAAGCAAAATAAAAAAAAATCTTATTTATATTTTTTTAGAATTCTTTTTTTTTTTTTCAATCTAATGTATCTCTAGTCGGTTTACTTCAGGGTTGCCATGGTAACCTGTCTTTCATTGATCAAACTGCTTTCATATTTTATCATCTTCATTATCATAAAATACATATTTCAAAAGCTCTGCTGAATATAGCTCTCAATATGGCTGTGCTGAGTCTGGTGACTGGGAACCATATCATTTTCATGGCTTGCACCATGTGGACCAGGCTGAATAGCTGGAGGCTATGATTAGCATTAACATGTGACCTGCACTTGCACCCAGAGCTCATAGCACCATGGACAGTCGCACTCCTTCCACCATCACTCTCATATGAAATAAACTCTGTGCACTTTATTTATCTTGCCATATAACGCTTCACTGCACACTGCATCATCACACCACCATCTGACAGCCCACTCTTCTTTTCTATTGTGCATTGGAAAATGTTTCCTCAAGGCTTGTGTACATTTAATATATTGTCTATACTGCATATTCTTTTCTCAAACAAATACAGATGAAACAGTCAGGAACAATTGCCACATCATTCTTAAAGCCAGCAATCCCAGTTAATCATGGCATGACTTCCAGTGCTATGTATTATGGGATTTGAGAATAAGACTATAGAAGTGTCATCTAAATTAAGCAATCAGGTTTAGAAGTGTGACATTGACAGTGCTAGTAGTACCATGCCAAAAGTTTCGAGTAAAGGATATGGTGAGAGTCAGGTTGCTTCCATCCTTAAAATTTCCAGGACTGCCATAAGGGCTGAACATGGTCAAGCAGCAGACACTGGGGACAACAAAGCTACAGACTGGGACAGAGCAAAAGCAAATCTCTACTGACAGAGATGAACACAAAACTTAGTCAAATGTCACTCAACAACTGTAGGACGGCAGCAAGCGTCCTTCAAACACAGCGGTAATCTGAAACTGGGGTGAAGTGCAAGGCGAGGACGGTTTGAAAAAAGCTGCTAGTTTCGGCACTTAACCCATGCAAAGCCAAAAAAAAAAAAGAATCAGTAGCAAAGAAGATCCAGGCTGAAGTTTGTAAAAGACCAAAGGAATTGGACTGTAGAGAACTGGAGTAAGATCACCATCTCTAATGAGTCAAATTTTCAGTTTTAGCCAACACCTTGTCATCTTACAGTATGTCTTATCTTAGAGACCTTGAGAGGCTTACAAGCCACCGTGCCTCCCACCGACTGTGAAATGTGGAGAGGGGCAGCTTCAGCAAGGCTGGAATTGGGGAGATTTGTCTTTTTGAAGGACATATGAATCAAGCCAAGAACAAGGTTATCTTGGAAGAACATTTTCTTCCTTCTGCTCTGACTATGTTTCCCAACTGTAAGGATTGTGTTTTTCCCCCACTGGGCAATGCTCCATGCCACACAGCCAGGTCAATCAAGGTGTAGATGGAGGACCGTCAGCTCAAGACCCTATCATGGCCAGCTCAATCTCTAGATCTGAACCTGATTGAAAGCCTCTGGATTGTGATCAAGCGGTAGACATTCAGTATGGATGCAAACTGTTAAACAAAGCTTCTTGAATGTTTGCGTCAGAAAGTTTCACAAG
The DNA here is from genome assembly GCA_028570985.1 of Heterobranchus longifilis. Taxonomy (NCBI): domain Eukaryota; kingdom Metazoa; phylum Chordata; class Actinopteri; order Siluriformes; family Clariidae; genus Heterobranchus; species Heterobranchus longifilis. Next base: position 1,033,290 of record JAOVVB010000015.1, on the reverse strand, counting down.
AGCAATGTGAGAGACCGAGACACTGAAAGCTGCAGCTGCAAATCAGGATTATTCCAGTAAACGCCCATTTCAGAACGTTCCTTAGTTAAAATATTAGAGCAATACGGTTTAAAATTAATATGATTTGTTTTCTTTTTTTCTTTATATTATTCAAGCATGTTAAATATAATCCTATCCAATCAGATCTCGACTAACACAAGACACACAAGACTAATGACATTCTCATTATATATTTTTTTCTTTATAAATGTTCATAACTTGCACAGATGATGATATGACATTATGATGGTAGTTTGGGGTTTTCCCAATTCACAAACATTCTGCAAATATGTTGTGACTTTATTAAATGTATTTTTGGGTCCTATCATTCTTGTTTTAAAAAAACTTTTGTAAAAAAGATATTTTAATACAAAATATATGCACAATTTGATCTAAACATTTTTGACAATGTTTATATACAGGATGTATTAAATTGGTTAAAGTGTAAAGATTGTTGTTTTGATTATTTTTTTAAAAGTTTTTTTAATTAATTAATTTATTTAATTATTTATTTTTAGCATAATATTATAAAATATAGTATAATAATATCTTGTATTTAAAAATTCAGCTGTTTGTGTTTCTATTGTAGTAATTAAAGATTTAATTTCATTATTAGTTATGGTTTCAGTGATCACTGCAAAATCTTTAAAGGTATTAATGTTTCTCATAAAATGTGCTGTTATGCTGTAAAAACTACCGTGCCGAGGGTCAACAGATGCTGGTACAATCACGGTTGGCACCACCTACGTCTGTGGCTGAACGTGAAAATCTCCATGGTGAAAAGGAATTTGTAAAATTGTTGAAAAAACATATTCTTTAATTTCATTCATCATTTGATTAAAATAAGACTGATGGATCCAAAAGGTGCAGAATGTTTTAAACTAAAGGGAAAATATTTGATGTTTGTCCAGTGTGTACTGTTTCCTCACTGACCTTTTGCTGGATGGCAGATTGTACAATATTATTATTATTATTGAGATTAAAGATTTTTTTAAATAATGTATCTTCTTGTGCTTTATTAGAGGATCAGAGTTTATTTGACCCTTGTTTTGGGTTTTCATGATGAAAATTCTCTCACAAAGGAGAGATATGCTAATATTAAAACCACGTGCCACGTTGATCTGCACTGAAACTAATCTGATGGTTTCACACCAACAGGCCAAGTGGGTGACAACTTGTCCACTGCACTAAAATGATCAAAGTGAGCCGTGTTTAGTGACCCTAAGAATCCGATGTTGTAATCGATAGTAAGGCTAGACCTAACACACTTGTATCTGCCAAAGGAAAAAAAAAGTGACGACACAGCAAAACAAAGCCGGAAAGGTGAACTGTAGGAGCAGAAGACTAAAAACAACTCAAGTGAGCAATTTCGAACCATGCTCCCAAGAGCAAAAACTGAAGAAATCTGTAATTGAGTCAGGTTGCACAGATAAAGCTCTTGGGCTTCTGAAGTCAATCTCCTGGAGACAAAGACAGAAAGAGATGAGTCATCCAATCTCAGGGAAAAAAAAACGGACTCACTTTTTAAGATAAAGTTCCTAAAAAGAATTTCTTCTTCATAAAGTGGTAATGCTCTGGTTTGAAAAAGAGAAGCTTTGACATTTTCCACAAATGATCAAAAGCGGACATATTGAGGCAACAGGACCATCAAAAGACACAAAAGACATTTTATGTGTAGGAACTGAGAGGTGAGAAACCAAAGCGAGGACAGAGTCTTCACCTCCCTACATCCCGTCCCCTTTCCCCCAGCAACATGTGAATGACACACCACTCTCTGATCTGACTGGATAAATAATCATTAAATATTTTATGGACGTCCAAAACAGACCCTTTAGCAAGAAGGTAGAAATACATATAAAATAAATGTAATGTACAGCCATGACACCAGCCGCATGTCTGCCCCACGCTCAGTCCAGGCAGATCTTATATTTGTTTGTTCAAAGACAGAACTGGATGCGATGCTCGGCTGCACCGTGATGTTCTCCCGCCCATGCAGGTCAGAAATGTGGAGAAGTATGTTAATAATTCTTGATTACACACCTCTCTGTCCAATCTCTCTCTCTCTCTCTCTCTCTCTCTCTCTCTCTCTCTCTCTCACACACACACACACACACACACACAAACATACACACAGACACTATAAATAACCCAGACATTCACAAGCTCTTTGCCAAGTCTCGTCCTCGAGTGTTCCAGCAACTATGTAAAGCTTTTCTTCCTCACGTCTATATTTCTGCTCCTGACTCCGCTTTTATACTTTACACTTCTTGTTTTGTTTGTTTTCTCATCGCCTCACAATTGCCTGGTCTTTTTTTATTATTTTATTATATTATCTGTGCTCCTGGAATAATTTAGCATTATTTGGTTCCATGACACATTGACGATGTAGGTAAGAAAAATAACAGATAAAGAAGAAAAGGAAGAAAAAGAAAAAAAGAAAGAAACACCACCCTGACAGGCCCTCACACTCACACACAAGTGCATGGACACACCACCACCCTCACACACCATCACACCATCACCCTGACACACCAGTGCATGGACACACCACCACCCTGACACTGTTGTACTTTTGTATAGAGTACATAAGTGCTGCAAATATTTTTTATTAAATATTATTCAGATTGTATTTGTTCAGATTAAAAGAAAAAGCACATCAACCAGAGGACAGTCATTATCTCTTTTAAAATGAGAAGTTTTCTTTTCTTTCTTTTTTAAGTTTTCTTCCTTTAAATGGAAGAAAACTTAAAAATTAAGAATAAGTGTCTGAATTAAGTGAGATAACATATGAGTTTATTTCCACCCGAAACAGTGAACCTATTTTTTCTTTTTTTCATTTAGACCATTTATTACACTTCTTCTGATTTTTTTGTATCATGAAAGCCATAAATAAACATATGGATACATGTGTAATACTGGGACTATAGTAAGGACAAAAATTTAATGATGCTGTTTTTATTTTTTTTTATTAAAACTACAATCTCAGCATAACCACCTGTTGTTATTTAACCATTCACTACGCAACAATAATTCTAATAATGACCTTACATTTTAATTTCAGAACCTAATGAAATAATTTTGCAATAATAGGATGCACAGTTAATTAATTACTTATCCATGGTTAAAATTGAGGTAAATGTACTGTATATAATATAGTGTGTTTCCTCTCTGTGTCTCGTGTGTGTGTGCGGTATGCTTTGTGTGTGTGTTTGTTTTTTTGTTGTTGTTTTTTTTCTAATAGACAAGCAATCAAACACAATCAGGAGAAAGAACAGAAAACCTCGGGCCAATCTGCAGAACTCATTCGCACCAAGAAATCATTCCAGCAGCCGGAGCGTCAGCACCCAGTCCTCATTCCGCTGATCAGCTGATTAACATTCCGGACACCAGACCTCGCTGATCAAACATGAGATGAACCGAGTCGTGCCTCATATCACATGCCTCATATGCCTCGTATAGATGACATTTCAAACACAGCAATTAAGAAGCCTTGCGCAATTGAAGCTGCCTTGAATGCATCACCTGGGAAGTATCACAAGTTCACAGATCATGCAGGAGTCAAGCAGCAGCTAAACACCGCAGCATTGAGACAAAGGTTTTACAGCGGTTTTACAAAATTCACCATCGCTATAGTGAAAGTGTGATGTTACATGAGCACTAGAGACTAAGTACATGTCTCACAGTGATCTGGACACAAATTTTATAGATTTTTTTGCTTTTGTAGTAATTATGTTATGGATAAAATACACACATATTTAAATAGCTCTATTAAAGAATCGTGCAACCCTATTATTTCACATTGCAGCACTAAAATAAAGTCTGTTCGAAGCTATTTCTCAAGAATTCAGTCGAATCAACCAGAAACAAAGTTTCAACATTTCACATAATTAAAAGATCATTTCTGATGACCCTGCAATTCTCTGTTAAAAATGAAAAAGTAAAATACAAGCTGCAAACAACTCGACCTTCACATGTTTTTAAAAAGGAAATATTTTACAGTTGAAAAATCAAATTGCATAGTTTGAGAGTCACGTCTTGAAGATCTTGCAAGGTCTTAAAAATAAATACGGTAGAGACTGCGGCAAAAAAAAAATCCTGCATTCCTTAAAAGATATTGTGAAAAGAATTATAGTTCGTCATTTGCCAATCATTTTAATTTGTTACAGTAGAAACTCAAAGCGTAACAGTGAACGTGTGCAAACATTCCAGCATTTCAGGACAATTTGACATTGATGTTATTTTAGTTCTTAAAAATGATATGTAAAGCCCGCGCAGTATGAAGGACATTACCGTTCCTTAGTTAGTGGCTTTTGTATGATAAAAATGTCCAAATGATAAACTAATTTTGAAACCTTTACTTTTTTTTTTATATCTTTAAAACAAAAATTGTTAGACGACTTGGCTTTATGTAGGTGTTTGAACAGTGCTCTTTAGGAATCCAGTGTACTTTAATTATGAAACACATTTTAGATCCGAATAGTCATTTTGGAGAATTTGGCTATACTGTTCTTCCAAATATCTACAACATGAAGTCATAGAAATCACATCCTAGGGACCTGTGAGCATCATCTTCAAAATGCTTGCAAAAGTGCCTAGAAACTATTGAATATTACAGTATATCTAGATATTGCATAGTTGTGAGCATTCAAATCCTCCACTCATGGAAGACTATCATGGCAAATCAAATATCATTGCCAAGTGCAATTCGGCTGAATTTCTCCCTAATTGAAGCTGTACTGATTCTCCCTCTTCAGTCGGGTTTCTCCTGTCAAACCGTGGGTGATCTACACAACTACAGGGCGAACTGGGGCTGATGAAGCTTCTCATGTGCCTCCTCTGAGATAGATGAAGCTACAATAATCAGAACATCTTTCAAACTCTTGCTCATACTGTATCGCAGGGCGGGATAACACAGTTAGAGGAAATCGCTATCCACCCACTTCTGCACCCACCGTCGTCTCGTGTCAGTGTGACTGATAGGAGGAGAAAGAGAGTGTGTCACCTCACCCACAGCCAAATTGTTCTCTTTTACGAAATTCTCACGACCTCAGACGGCTGTGACATGGCCGGGATTTGTTCGAGTAATGATGACCATAATTTGTCTGTGGTTTGAATTGAAGGCATCATGGTAAACAATTTGACTGTAACACTGTGTTTAAGTTTAATATGTCGTGCACAAGGTGTCGTGTTCTTGTGTCCTCTGGAGAGTTGGCGCCCCACCCAGCCTTCTAAGGTTCCATACCCTGTGCCCTAAGAGATCCAGACCCCCAGTGCCCCGGCACAGGATAAGCTGCATACAGTAGATAATGGATGGATGTGGCATCTGTATAAAGACCTTCTCATCACTTACAAGAATTTTAAACAATCATATAAAAAGCAGGAATGTATAACCTCGAGACACTCTGTACAGTTTTGTTGAAAGGAATGTGATGTGATTTTAAACAATGTATATAAATTTACCAGCATGGACTTTTCTATGCAATGTGCAAACATATAAGCTCATTAGTCTTAACCCTCTAAGGGCCAGATACTGAATTACTCTGATTTTGTTAAAGATTCATAGGAGTCAGACCTTTTCCCCCAATACACAGTGTTTAATAAAGTTTGAAGAAGGCGCAACATCCTTTTCCTTGACGTGACCTCAGTAGTGTTTTAGTGCCGTGAGCACCAACACAAGACTGTTATATCATACACGATAGACAAAAGACTGAAACTCGGAGTGTGAGCACACCTTTCTCACACCTTTTATCAGAGGTGTGAATCTCGACTGCTTACCTGTGCACTTTTTGGGGCTCGCCAGCCGCTTGCCATGCATGCCCAATTTGCAGTTAAAGTTTTCTTCCCAGAATTCAGCAAACCACACGTTTCTCCTGTTATTGGAAAGCGAGCGGCTTTTGAAGTAACGGTCGAAGGCTGTGGAGAAAAACAAACAAAAAAAAAAACGGACATGTGGTTTATTTAAAGTCCAGATTATAATATTACTAAATAAAACCAGGTGAAATGAACGTAATCTGAACTCCTAATCTTTGTCTATAAATCCTTGATTTTAATCTAAGAGGACATTTAGATATTTATAGTCGCTGGCTCCTCTATACAGTGCTTTGCAAAAGTATTCATACTGTACCCCTTGAACTTTTCCTCATTTTGTCACATTTCAACCACAAACGCAAATGTATTTTATTGGGATTTTATGTGACAGAAAAACACATAATTGTGGAATGTGAAGGTGACTTCTGTTTCAGCTGGGTTTTAGTTAGGGGTATCAGCATAAAGGGGATTGTATACAAATACACACCACACTTGCCAGATTTTTCATTTTTAAAATGTTTTGAAAACCATTTGAAAATCATTTTCCTTCCCCTTCACAATTAAGTGCCACTTTGTGTTGATATATTACCAACACAACAGGGAAAAGTTCAAGGGGTATAAATACTTTTGCAAGATACTGTGTATGCATTCCTCTATAATAATAATACACAAATACCTTGTTGTTGTGTTCAAACTTAATTATATTACTATTAATTATTCTGTCTGGCGACACAGTGGCTCAGTGGTTGGCACTGTCACCTCGCACCTCCAGGTTCCGGGTTCGATTCCCGCCTCCTGCCTTTAAAAGTGCATGGAGTTTGCATGTTCTCCCCGGGTACTACGGTTTCCTTCCACAATCCAAAGACATGCACATTAGGCTAATTGGTGCTCCCAAATTGCTGTGAGTGTGTGTGTGTGCCTGTCCAGGGTGTACTGCACCTCATTTTCTAAGTCTCCTGAGATAAACCCTGTACTGTATACTGGATAAAGCAGTATAGACGATAAGTGAATGAGTGGGTAATTATTCTGTCTCATAAATTAGCAAAATTTTGTCATACTTTCATATTTTTGCTTTAGGGTTATGACAGCTGTCTTTGGCGTATGATTAGTCTTAACCTGACACACACTCACTAAGAGCTGTTTTATCGACAGGCTCAGTCTGATGGCACAGTGGGTAGCGATGCTGCCAGACAGCTCCTAGGCCCTGCATGTGATTGTGTGTTTGGTTACTGTCTCGAGTTTGTCAGGCTTCCCACCTCCCTGCCAGGTGGATTGACTGATTGATGGGCATCCTCACCAGGATTAAGCCCTTACTGGAAAATGGATTACGGAATTGTGCCAGCGTCTGGATCTAACCCTACCTTCTAAACATGAGTCCAAGTCAAATCCATACTGTGTGTGTGTGTACTGTAAATATACAAGTGTAGTGCTTTAATTTACTTTCTAACCATCTCTTCTAGATTACTGGAAATATCTATGTGCAAATCAAACCATTGAGACTGAGAGGGTTTGTTGTCCTTTCTTTTTTGCATAAT
>JAOVVB010000015.1:1015046-1025885 GCA_028570985.1 Heterobranchus longifilis | reverse complement strand
GGGATGAGAGGTACTAGTGCTCCCACATTAATGACGGCTCTACAAGCCAATCAGGGGCGTCTGTGAGCTCGCGCACGTGGAGGGAGCGGATAACGCTGTTCCTGCGAGTGTGTTAGGCCGCCCCCAATGGTGCGGTCATGGTATGCAAAGTGGCGGCTATTCAGTCTCTCTGGTACTGGAAAATTGACTGATGCACAGAATGTGGGTGGATGTCATTTGACAACTTAATATGTTCTTGAGGCATACAGTACCTACAGCCACCGTAGGAATATGGGCTTCTGGAAATGTCTCCTGAATTTAAATGATCCACAAACATCATATGTTGTTGTTAGTTTGTTCTGAAGGCACTCTTAGGGTGTTTCATGCCGTGTTCGTAGAAATTCTTGTACAAGACCATCGACCTGGCCATGAACTTATGAACAGGCTACAAATGTATGGGTTTTCGTATGGGTATTTGTGACCATTGCTTAAAACCAGTGAAACTTGAACCTATTATTTGGAATAACATCGATTCACACAAAGTCCGACCACATCCATGTTTTCTTAAGTTCCTATCATCTGGAATAGGGATGATACAACAGCTTCCCACACACAACTTGTGTATCTCATGTCACGCATCATCTCTTAGTGTTATAATGTTACCTCTCTGTTTCATTTTCTTCCTGAAATATTAAAATGATGTGCACTGACTGTAACATGGTGTTGGTGGTTGAGCATCTGCAGTATGTTCCTGAAATCTCATTATCATGTAGTCAATGCTGGTCTGGTGACATTCTACATTCTCGTACAAATGACGTAATTCCAACAGTCCCGAAGTTCCATAGTATTGAAAAATTAAAGTCAACATAACGTTTTGACGAACTAAACCTCCTGCAGGAGCATGATATGCTTATAGTTTGTTAAATAAACACTGCTAATTCCCAATAATAATTCACAAATCCAGATCTGACCCTCACTATTAGCTTGGTACAAAACCATTCCATCCCAGATAGCTGAACACGAATGTCTTGACCCTATGGCACGATTATGGTTTATTTTATACAATGTAAGCTGTTTGACATAAAGTAATTATGTGTAACTATATTACAGTATTTCATATAATATTTTGTATAATGTTATGTTTTAGCTTTTATTGTTAACATTCAATCTCTCTTTATTCATAATGATATTAATCATCTATAATTTTAGCATGTTTATCTTTCTAGAAATATTATAATTTTTTTTTTTTCATTTCCCAATCTTGAAGTATAAATGATCAGCTTTAGGTGTCCCAGGTTCATGCAAACCTCAGCAATATATTCATAAAGGTATGAAAAGGAATTTAACCTGTATGTCTATAAATATTCCGAATACATACGTTTTTAAATACGGAGAAAACAGCGAAATGATTTCCAGTCAGGCTGTGCCGAGAGTGCGGACTGTTTACTATGCAAGGTTATTACTGCGGGAAGGTGAGGAGCATGTAAACAAAGCAATATCGTGACTCATTAATGCAGGAAATAAAGTTAGTTAGGGTTCAGAATCATGCCTTAGCCAAAAGAACAATGAATTGTTTTGAGTAACCTGAACACGCTCCGAGATTCGATGATCCAAAGAAAAATAGTGCATTTTCAATAATAATAATAATAATAATGATAATAATAAAATTAAAATATAGATAAACCAGTATCAAGGATCAAGATGGTTTAAAAAAACTTAGACAAAAAGTTTCTGACTTATTAAGCTCAAAAAAAAGAAATAGGAATTTTTTGTTCTTCCTGGTCAGTTTTAAGCCAGTGGGAGAAAAACATATCTTTAAACGATCTTTATCAAACCTGAGCTCCATGACGACTCAGCTTGTCCGTTACCATTACGAGAAAAAGATTTGAAAGTTGAGCTTGAATGAATGTAGGACAGACATGACAGGAAAAGGATGAAATAAAAAAAACAAGCTAATACCTAATAACTTTCAGTATTACCTTCTACTGAAGCTCGTTTGGGCAAGATGGTGATCGCGCCCTCGGCCACCTGCTCCTGCTGGATCACTGGGGAGATCTTGGAGCCCCAACTGTCCGACCCAACCCACAGGAAGTGCCCCGTCTGGTTGTTCCTTTTGGCAGCATCTAGGACACGCCTGTGAATGAAAACACACATATGCACACAGGGCATGAAGAATAGGAACAGCAAATAAGATAAAAAAGATAAAAAAGTTATGTATATATAGCCTACTGTAGCCTGCTAAACACTGTGTGTTATCTTTGTCAGGTTTGCATGTGAAATAGTCATGAAAGTACCTAACAAAGCACCTGAAGAACTGGATTAGAGAAGCACGTCAAAATAGCACCACAGGACGAGAATAAAGGAGTGTTCCCTGCCTCCTAGCTAAAGAGAGAGCTGAGACTTTATTTCACTTCGCACCTAGGGAGAGCTTAAAAGACTGACACAAGTGACTATTTAAATAGGATTTGTGTATTATTATTAGTAATAATAATAACAATAATACTACTACTAATAATAATAATAATAACAGGAAGAAGAAGAAAAATCTCTATCTAGGAACCTCTGTAGTCCAACTAGTGACTGTGGAGTAGTGATGGGTCGTTCATGAACGATTCGCTCTTTTTGAACGAGTCTTTAACGTGACTCAGAAGAACGAGTCGTCTTGGGAGAGTGACTCATTCATTTTCTGCGCAAAGCATCGCAAAACCTCTGTAGGTTATGTACAGGAAACAGCAATGAGTAGTTACCTTGAAGTCTTTTGGTGTGAGTCATTCGTTCTTTTGTCACGTGACTCCCATAGACGCTTTGTAGTGCAATAGATTCAAAAGAACGACTCGGACCAGAAGATATGATGGTGAGCTGCTCATTCTGTTTATCATAATATGTCCTTAGCTGCATTGTAATATTTACTGGAACTAGAGCCAAAATTTGTGTATGTAGACGTGTTGGGGGGTCTGTTTGTTAAAAATGTAAAAAATGATTTTATTTCTGAACAAAAGAGTAAAACATTCACATATACATTCACAAACTACGGGCAATTTACAAACCTAATCTGCATGTCTTTGGACTGTGGGAGAAAACCGAAATACCCAGAGAAAACCCACCAAGCATGGGAAGAACATGCAAACTCCACACAGATGCCGAGGCGGGAATGGAACCCAGAGGTGCCAAGGCGACAGTGCCAACCACTACACCACTGTGCCACCAGTAATAATAAATAATAATAATAATAATAATAATAATAATAATAATCTTGCAAATTTCTGCTCCATTTATACTTTCTCTCTCTCTCACTCCTTCCTCAGCTGTCTATATTTCTTCATTTCAAGCAGAAGTGAACATGAGCAGAAAGACTCAATTTGCCTCTGCACCAGAGAAAGAATCGCACCTGATGTCGTCCTCATTTGCAAACATGATGATTGCGCGAGCGTTCGGGGTCTCCATCAACCGAACGATTATCTTATCGAATTCCCCCGGCCTCGGTTCACGCGGGATCTTCAGCGACTGCGCGATACACACTCCACCTTAGAGAGGAAAGAAAAGAGAGCAAAAGAGAATGAGAGATGAGGTTTGATTAAACGACAAGAAATTACAACAGTGTGAAAGATTCGAAACCGAGTAAAATAAATAGAGCTCAATCTTTCAAATAGACGGCCTGTAATTTCAGCCGTACAGTTTCAACAATTTATTCCAGTAATTTATACGGAGCCAGGCAGAGGCATATTTCATATTTAATGTACACCATAATATCAAGCCATCCTCCCCTGGCACTGTATTATATCATTAGTGTCTCACGTTGGGATGAATGATGGACTCGACTGCCTCGAAGAAAAGAGCTTCTTGTGGAGGACATTTAGCGAGCCTTTGAGGCCACTTCATCTAATCAGAAAACTCGTTTATTGGACATTCAGTCCTTCAGGCCAATATTAATTTCCTTAAATTAATGTCCCATTTATTGTTAATTATCAGTTGGTTACACATACAGTATAGCAGCCAGTCTGATCTTTTCCTGTCACAACTCCTTTCTTTTTCAATTTGTTCATTCATCTTGATTTTATCGTGTTGAGGGTGCGATGACATCAGTGAGTGCACACACACACACACACACACACACACACACACACACACACACACACACACACACATATCCTACAGAAACAGCTGCTCCATCTTTTTGGATATTATCCATTTCATTGATGACAGTAAACTAATTAATTTTTGAATACAGAGAATACAGAAGGGTGTACACACTTATGCACTTTAATCCGACTCCGCCTCCAAAATGGAAAAAAAAATTATCACTTAAAATGTAATAGGTGATATATGTATCACTTAAAAGTGAACATACTGTATATCACCTATATCACCTTAAAATTTGAAAAAAGTTCAAGCATTATTTATCTTGGTTTCATTTTTTATGTCACAAACATGTAGAATAAACAAACTGAAAATGACATCAAGGAACAAAAAATGCATACTGTAACACATCTACTTTAAAAAAAAAAAACATTTTTTTAAAGTAGTCCTTTTAGTGCCTTATGTCTTTCAAGGTAATTCTTCAAATGCGAGACAACATTCAAGAAAAAAATGATGTTCATTGATTGTTATTAACAACACTCTCATTAAAAAATGTTTTAAATATCAAAAAATCATAAATTGTATGAACATGTTGTACACTGATGCTGACATTAAGATTTAATAATTAATTAATATTCACTGTACGATCTTAGCTAAACTGTGTTAAACTGCACAAAAAACACAATAATTTAAGTCCCGCCATTGTGCTCTACGTTTCTAACCAATCATAGATGAGACTGAATTCTTATATCCAATCATAATGCAGAAGGCGGGGCTTCTTCAAGTCACACAAGGAATCACAATTGTTCCCTTTTTTTAAATTATGTTTATGTGTGATGATCAGTGTTGGGTGTAATGCGTTACAAAGTGATGCGTTAAAGTACTTGGATTTGTTTTTTGATGTAATAAGTAATCTAACGCTTTAGGTCCACCATTTAAGTACTCAGTTATTTAGTTAATTGTTCAAAAATGTAATCCGTTATTTAGACAATTTATGTATTCCGTGAGCCAGACAGCAGTCATTCCCAATCTCATCCGCCCCTACCCCCGGCAACACTGGTGATGATGATGATGAGGCGTGATGGCGATCCGTCTGTTGCCCCTTTTCCACTAAAGTAAACCATGTGCTAGTGACGGTTCAGTGACGGTTCAATAGCGAACCTCCTGAGAACTGGCTTAGATTTTCCATAGTCTAATTCAGAGGTCTCCAAATCCAGTCCTGGAGGGTCAGTGTCCCTGACACAGTTTGGTGATTCTTCTTCTCAAACACAGCTGATTTAACTAATTTGTTAATTACTAGGTCCAGTGGGTGTGTTTAAGTGTTGGTGAATTACAGACTGTGCTGGTCACTGGCCCTCCAGGACTGGATTTGGAGACCCCTGATCTAGAGAGTCACGTCATTACTGTATGTCACTGTATACGTCCATGTACATCTCTATTTTCTCAGCAATGCTAATGACAATGATAGCGCTAGTGGCAATGCTAGTGGCAAACAAAAAAGCCAGTGGCAAGAAAATGCTAGAGCAAGCACAACAACAATGTCGAACTTCAACATGGCTTTACGAGCAGTTCTCCTGGATTATCTTTACTAGAAATCATTTAAGCTTCCCATTGCATACTGAGTCCATTTTTTAAGGATAGCAGTCACAAACTTTCTGGATGAGTCAGGATGTGGGTCATGATAATCCCGCCCCTAGCCCCCTGACGCAAGTGGTTCTTTGTTCTAGCCCAGCAAAGTGTTGGTGCCGCTGTGGAACCGTTTTATCTGTCTGAGGGCTTCGAACTCGCTCTGGAACCACCTTGTTGGAAAAGGGGTATGTGTCACCTGTGCCTCATAGGCAGGCGACACAACAAATACAATGAGTACTTGTCGAGCAGTTTACTCTCCTTACACTGACTCAGATATACTCTTAGCCGTCTGGGCAAAAAGTGACTTTTTTCCTTTAATTAAAACAAAATATTTATAACTTAACTCAATGTTATTTGTATAGATCTACAGAACCAGACAAAGTCCTGAAACAGATTTGCAGACTCATATACAGTAGCTTCATAAAATCCTGATATACTTATTTATTTTTTTATTTATTTTTTGAACAGTGCATGTTTTTACTGTAATTCTCTGCCTTGTATTTAAAAAATGTGTGCTAACGAGTCCCCAGACCCTTTTGCCGGTTTGTTAGGTCAGTGGGTGATTTTTGAATATCCACAGCGAGCAACATGTGATGGATCCTAAAAAGGCAGATTCACAGATTGCCTTTATAATTTCCGACTGCTGTCTTTTATCTCTCATATGCTTCCTGTCAGCTCTGTTCATCTGTCTTTCATTAAATCTCAAATTAAGCTTTGATTGTGTGAAAAAAAAAACCAAGAAAAAAAACCAAGTGTGGATTAGTAAACCACAGCGTTTGTGTTGTTGTTGTTGTTGTTGCACGCTATATTTCACAGTAGTCTCGCTGACGGTTCTCTGCTCCTCGGTATGAGTAACGGCTAAAACGCATGATGGAGAAAAAGGCAGACACAAAGCTCAAGCACTGGCTGTGTGCGAGCCTCATGCCCTGGTTGCACGGCAAGACATCAGCATTGCAGCATGTTGCAGAGAGACGACTGAAAGGATTTCGACTTGAAGTGAACAGATCTGTGAGAACAGCCCCACCTGCTGATAACTGACATAACCATCGTCTGAGTCACACCAGGTTCAGCTTTGCCAGACATCACATGAGAAAACATCTCTCACGTACACTCAATGACCAGTTTATTAGGAACACCTGCACATTCGTGCGGTTATCTAATCAGCCAATCGCATGGCAGCAGCAACAACGTGCAAATTAAGCAGATACAGGTAAAAAAAAAAAAAAAAAAGGCATGAATGTTGCTAGCAGATGGGATGGTTTGATTATTTCATAAACTGCTTATCCCCTGGGAAGCTCTTGACCTCTATCTGAATGTTTTTGTTTTTTTTTGCCACATGATATGGTAATTGGATAACTACATAAACTGTACAGGTGCTCAAATGTACAGTTATGTTCAGAAGTTACATGCAGTACACTCATGTACGTATATGAAGAATATGATTGTTATGGGAATACCAGACATGTAATGATTACTTTTCAAGATAAATTACTTAGATTAATTAGATCTTAAATAAAAGAAACTCCAAGAATTGGGTGCAAAAGTTTATTTTTATTTATGTTTTAAAGAAAAAATATCTGATATCAAAAATATTAATATCTGATATTTACTTGAATGTCCATTATCGAGAGTCACGTTTAACAGATGCTTTTGGTCACCATCAACAAGCTTCTGGCAGAATTCTGGTTGAGTAATTGAACACTCTTCTTGGCAGAATTAATAGCGTTTAATGAGATTTGTTGGTTTCCTGGCACACACCTGACTTTTAAGCACGCTCCACATATTTTGAGCCTCCACACAGATTGAGGCTTGTGTGTGTTTTGGGTCATGCCGAAGAATTCTGTAGTAGTCTTCCTTCTTCATGATTCTGTCCACTTTGTGAGACGCACCACTTCCACAGTAAAAAAAAAAACTCCAGCGAGAATGATGCTACCAGCACCATGCCTCACCTTTACTCCTCTAAACACACCTCTGGCCCAAACTTTCCTCCAGAAGGCTTTTACTCTGTCCTCGTGCTCAGCTGCAAACTTTAGTCAAGCTTGAAGCTGTGGATTTTGGAGCAGAGGATTTTTTTTCAGCTTTTCTGTCCATTGTGATGTAACACTAATTGACTGTAGACAGTGACACTGGTGTTCCAGCTGCTTCTAGCTCACAGCAGGCCTGTGCCTTGGTGATTTCTGGGCTGTTTCTAATCATCAGAACCAGTTTCATCTCAGCTGAGGGGGTCTTCTTCTAGACCTGGGCAAAGTGACTCCACCTCCCTGTAACTTGTGCTTATGTACAATAATCTCAGCTGTTGTTTAAAAATGCCTCTGAGCGTCGTTCCTGACTTGTGTTAGTCTACCATCCTCTTTCTCAGATTGGCCTTGATCTTTCTCATAGTGGTCAATCCAGAGAAGGTACCAGCTGGTGTCCATCATCATCATCATCAACATCATCATCACTAACAGGAAGATGGGAGGCCTGGGCTCAGCAAATTGAGACATGTTCAGCAACAGTGAATGAATAATCTAAGAGAGTGTATGCATATTTTTGTGCAGTACATTCAAGTTTTTTCTCTTCAATCTTAACACACCATGTCTTCATGGAGCTGCCTTTGTGGATCTCACACGGGAATCATCATACTGGATAATTATGTGCTTCAAAATTGGTGACAACAGTTTGCGGTGTTAATTTCAGGTGTGCATAAACTTTTGGCCATAGAGCATTTGTCTAATGAGCGTCAGATACATCTTTTCCACCATAGTGAACCAGGTGCTAGTGGTAGTTCAGAGCCGCTTCAATAGCGAACCTCCTAAAAACTGGATTTGTTTTTCTATGGGCTAGAGAGTCACGTCATTATGTGACTGTATACATCCTTGTACTGTATGTCTCCACTTTCCGAGCAATGCTAGCGGCTAATGCTAGTGACAAGCACAACGGCACCAATAGCGAACTTTAACATGGCTTTTCAACAATGGCCAACTTCAATCAAGCAGTTCTCCTGGCTTTACCTTTACTCAGGAAACATTTGAGCTCCCGGTTACATATAGACTCTATTTTTTAAAAATGGCCGTCACAAACTTTTAATTGATCTGGATAATCCCGCCCCCAGACCCTGACGTAAGGTTCTTTGTTCTAGCCCAGTGAAGTGTTTGTGCCAACATGGAACATGGTTTTCTCTCTGTCTGAAGGCCGGTGTTTTGGCTGACGGAAAACTTCTTTGGCTGGTTTGGAAACTGGGCATCGGCTTCAAACTAGCTCCGGAACTGCCTTGGTGGAAAAGGGGTAACAGTGGTGTCTTCTGCGATCTGCTTCCTGCTCATGTGATTTTAAAATCACAATTATTTACAGTGAACTAGATAAATAAATAAATAAATAATAAATGCTCCCTGTCTAACGTTTTAGAGACGTTAGATGATGTGGAATGTGCAGCGATCTGTTGGGTTTCACGCAATCATACACAAACGAGTGAACTAACTGGCTTGTCTGATATAGCATGGTAATTAAATTATCCATCTTCCTTTCAGTGCAGGGCCGATCAGCGCTCGCTCTATTAATCCATAATGATTTGATTATCAGTGCTTTATGAATTGTGAGTAGTTTCCAGCCCCGTGTGCCAGCTGGCCAAGACTATAACTCAGTTCTACTGACTGCATTTGTAGATATCTTTAATTAAAGCGGTTCCCCAGTTACAGATGGTGAGTGGTTCGCATCGGATAATTGGCTTTTCTGTCCCATTTGACACGTTCGTAAATAAGCGTGTTAAACAAAACGGCATCGCATGTTTTACGGTGTATTATTTGAAAAAAGTCTTATTCATTAAGTTATAATGCAGGCGTGTCGTTCTCAAGTACTCGAGCACTTAAGTCTGAATCGGGAATAATTAAAACATTCAGCTTTTTTCAGAAAATAAAGAAATGAATATTAGGAAACGTTGTTAATGGGAATTTCATTCATCTGACATTACAGCTTGTGTAAAAAAGCATGTTCTAGGACGCTAATGACACGTTAGCCTCAGGGGCATCATCGCAACAGCCAACGTCACCGCAGAGGTGTTATATATCGCTAGGTTACTGCAGTGCTAGAAGATGAGACTCTTTTCTAAAATGCGTACCGTACAACATGCAGGAGTCACAAGCGATCATCTGATGGGGTTTCCTCACCTTATTACAAAGGGCACTCCGGTCCCTGGAAAGGGAAGCGAAAGGCGAATCCAGTAAATCAGCACGATTAATATTTGATTATTAGCCATTAATCTTTTATGTAGATCGAGTCACAGAGATTAGATTTTTTAAAATTAGTTTGCTTCCTTCTGTCGTTTTTTTTTTTTTATTTCAGAGGGAAAACAGCTCAGACACCAATGTGGGAGAATTTATTTCAGCACACACACACAGACACAGACACACACACACTGGGAGTCTGTTTATTCAACACTTCGATCCATCCACATGCACACAAACCTAAAATGTCACGATCCAATGTGATTCCTCCTACTCACACACTGTGTGGCACACGGCGCTTATTCACCACCATATGCTATCGTTAGCCGCCGAAATACTGTTTTTTGAGAACAGCAGTGTGTGCAAATAAATCCCATGAAACACACAAATACCATTTGACACAGAGCCTCCTGCTGCACTACACCAAGGCCGAGGCAGGTTACGTAAGGCTTTCCTGAGTCAATACCGCGCTGCAGTGGTAACAGCACTTCAAGCTAACCATGTGAGCGGCATGTCTGTGTTTGCTGTGAAACCTAGCCAGCAACAGATGGACTCATAGTATAGTTTGTACCTCCGTTTCCGGCTTTGTGGCACATCTTAAACACACAAGACATCATCTGGAGTAAGTCTTTCAAGCCTTTAGGACATCTTCACTAAGTAATTAGTGATACAGCGGTACCTCGGCATACGAATTTAATCAGTTCCAGAGAGTTCTTAAAGCGAAATTCCGTATTGTGAAACACATTTTCCCATTGGAAATAATGTGAATGCAGATAATCTGTTCCAGCCATCCAAAAACATTACCAATATTACAGATTTCCAACACTATAATCACATTATTGCATATAAAAACAACTCAACCATTGGGAAAAGACATTCAAATGAAGTAAAATGTGAAATAAATAGACATTAAGCCTCACTTAACCTAAATTTATGATTCCTCTGCAAATAT
>JAOVVB010000015.1:981412-1000617 GCA_028570985.1 Heterobranchus longifilis | reverse complement strand
GATCTTATTACCACTCCACCTGTGATGTTTTGTTCGTGGGAGAGAGAAGAAAGAAAGAATGTGTGACAAAAGAGGATTGGGCATAGTACACCCTGGACAGGATGCCAATCCATCCCAGGACACACACACACCTACACACTACAGGCATTTCGGGATCGCCAATCAACCTACTCTGCATGTCTTTGGGATTAAACCCACCAAGCACAGGGAGAACATGCAAACTCCACACAGTCAGACCTGAGACGGGAACCAAACCCTCAACCGTGGCAGTTTGAGGCCACAGTGCTAACCACTACACCACCATGACCAATTTTTCAATTGTATCTTTTGGCTCTTTACAGCTGAAAACATTTGATCCCATTATTTTGGAAGACTCCAGACTGTTGCACAGTAAACGTCCAAAAAACTGGGCATTTCTCCTTGACCTAAAACTGATCAGACTAGCTGTGTTACCAATGATCTTGAAAACACAAAGCCTATTGATCTTATGTAGAGACGCTCTGCTTTTAGCTCGGTCCAGCTAAGAGGGATTAAAATAGTTCGATTTTTGTAAGAGAGCCCATGATTAGAGAAAAGGGGGAGAAAAAAAACACAGGGAGCAATCATAGCCCATTTTCTTTATAAGTACAAGAGCCATCGGCTGTTATTCTAGCCTTTTTCAAGAGCCGGCTGAGAGAACTGAATAGTTATCTCTTTTGATAAGAGCAGAAATGGACTGAGAGTTTGACACCATGACTACCACTTCTATTGTAACACAGAAAGCAGTGAGAGGCGTCTGTTTTCACTGCCAGCTGCGTCCGAAGGTAATGGTTAGATTACATCTAAACTCTCGACAGAGCTTTACTGGATACCTAAAGCACACTGAGACGAGTCTACGGTAATTATTAATTGTATAAATAAATATGTTCAATGTGTTTACGTAGACTATACAGCACTGTGAAGAAGTGTTAATCCCATAATCCCATCATGCTTTGTGTTTTCCAGGACATGAGCATACCAATGCAGATGCTTTTTTAAGCCGTATGCAGGCAAAGTCAGAGTAATTGCCTTGGTACACCACTAGGGCGGACCTGCTCGCACTAGACGGCAGGGGATGTCATCATCATGCAGAACAAGATTTATAGCAAACAAAGCAACAGATGTGTGGGTTAAACTATGGCGAAGTGATTCACTCACATAACAGAGCAGGGGAAAGTTCAATTGCGGCCGCGAATCATTTATCACAAAGACTCGCACGTTTGGACAAAATGATTGGACCCTGGAAGCACTTAAATGATCGGATCCAGAGATAATTGTAAGTCCTGAGGTATCTGCTCAGAGTATCTCTGTGAAAGGTACAGCGTTTTACTACAGTAATAGTCAGTTAGTAAGAAAGAACAATAGTACTGATAGGTCCAGAGTGCAGTGTCTTATCAGAGAGAGAGAGAGAGAGAGAGAGAGAGAAGAGAGAGAGGGCATGCTTAAGCCTACATATATCTGGATTCCGTGCATGAATAGAATTCCGTGCATTTACACTAAGTGGGAAAAAATATGAGAGATTGATGAAGCTCATGAATCCGTGGGCGTAAACCGTAGTGGTCAGTCCATAAATTACTTGTCAAATACTGACACTGGAAAAATGTCTTCATTTTAAAGAATGAAACAGATAAAACACACTGCTACAGTATAATATACACCAGGGTCTTCCTCTTCCACCAGTTCCACTATACTTTTTTTTCCTCTCTTTTTTTTTTTTTTTTAATTCCTTGATTTATCTTCTTTCAAACTGGTTTAATTTATCTCTTTCCATAGACCTGCATTTGAATCCACCCTGTGTTACTGTATTTGCTTTAGATCAATCAGCATAGAGACATTTTCGCTTGTTAAATCCATTGCATTGACTATAAACCTCGCTGTTTGGAAGAGTTCAATACTCATCAGTCAGGCCAAACATTAAAAGCGCTAACAGATGAGGTGATTAACATTGATTATCTCGTTACAGCGCCACCTGTCAGGGGGTGAGATATATTAGAGAGCAAGGTAACAGGCAGTTCTCGAAGTTGATGTGCTGGAAGCAGGAAAAATGGGCATGCACAAGGATCTGAGCGACTTTGATAAGAGTGGAACTGTGATGTCTAGACAACTGGGACAGAGCATCTCCAAAACAGCAGGTCTTGTGGGGTGTTTCAGGTGTGCAGTATCAATGAGCAGATGAAATATACTTGTCAATTATTTTCATGAATTGAAATAAATGTTTCATGTTGCTGGCTTTAATGAGGGACAAATTTTGTATTGTAATTTAGCATTGGCTGGCTAACGAAGCAAACTCACGTCAAGTGTTAGACTTGCTAGTCAGTTAGCTAGCTGCTTAAAGTAAGCAATGCTTTAAAACAGTCACCACTGGCCTCCATGGTCGAAGGTCCCTAGTTGTACTACAGAGGTTCTAGATAGATGGATGGATGATATAGCGTAGAGCAGCGTTTTCCAAAGTGTCACAATAGATGACTGGTTAATAATTCTTATAGTTTATCTCATGATAGCTAGCTAACCAGAAATTTAGCTAATCAAGGGGAAGTTTTGATGTAAGCAGCTGCAGCTAAAACAGCCTCCCATCAACACAAGTTGACGTCTAGTAACCTAACATACTGTATTAACCTGTTAAGTCTATCTTTCTATCTGGTATCGTTTAATTTCTGTTAAAACATCAAACCACCTTCCTCCAGTTCATTCCAACTCCAGATTTGCTTTTACTCGCTCACTCACTCATCTTCTATACCGCTTTATCCTGTATTCAGGGTCGCGGTAACCTGGAGTCTATCCCAGGAGGCTTAGGGCACGAAGCAGGGTATATCCAATCCTTCACAGGGCACACACACATACTCACACTCACACACTCATTCATACGCTACAGTCAATTTGTGAACTATTTGCTTTTAATAATACCAGAATTTTATTTAGTGACTTGAGGTGTTATTGGTAAATATTTTGCAGATTTTGGATTTGAGTTTGCTTGAGGTGAATCTTCCACTAACTCGGATGATTTTTGCCTCATGAATTAGTTTGGGGAAGATGTAAGGATGGGGAAGATGCCAGTATTGTCCAAGTTATTCTCTAGATGGCGCCATCAGTCGATTTGTTTACTCCCGCCAAGTGGACTTGCTTGGGTAAGTGGTTGTTGCTAAAAATTTGTGAAAATTACAGGAAAAATTACAGGAATTTTTTGTACTTTACACAGAGAAAATGTGCGCTGTGTGATTACATGCTGTAGCGTTGTTATATCGCTCATTATGCCTGTGGTTTTGTAGATACAAGTGGCATCTTAGCCAAGGTACCAGGGGTAATATGCCATGATAATGTTTGTGCACTAAAGTTCACCCAGACCAAACTCGAAACAAAAACCCTACAAATAATTTAAAACCCTGTTATTGGGCTGTAGCATGCTAGAAATCTAACATTCTTCCACTTCATTTGAAACAATTACAGTACAATTACATTTGCATATTATTTGCATTTGTAATAGTTATTAGAAAATTTTATAAATAATTATATACTTTTTTGCATTTATATGAACAATTTCAAGCTGAGGTGAAAAGCAAGATAACTGGCTGTAGATGATCAAATCACGTCCAAAAGGAAACCCCAGAATAAAAAGTGTACAAAACTACCACAAGCTACATAAGGTGTGGCATCTTCTCCCTCCTGATGTGGCATCTTCTCCTACACGATAGAGGAAGATGCCAGTTTTGGTTTGGGCCATCCAATGACTGCAACTCACATTTCTTATACATTAGCTGAATGATATCGTGGTTATGTAAATAAATGCCTCGGCCAGTGTTTGATCTAATCTGGTGTTTGTAATATGGTGTTCTTTTGAGTTGTTGATTTTTTTTTTTTTTTTTTTTTTGCTTAGCTGTGGCATCTTCCCTGTTTGAATTCACAGCCACAGGTCATGCATTTGGGCTATAAATGAGCAGAAGCAATAGTTAAGTAAGTTCACCCATCATACAGTATAGTATTTATATCACGTCTATCTGTTTAGGGATACCCACACTACTGTATGTCTCCAGCCCCAGAGAAATTATAGATCTACCCCTTCAATAATTTCTTCAGCCCTTTGCTTGATTCATCCATGATTTCTAGTTAATCTCTCGACCTTCTGATTATATCAGCCAGGAAAACGAAAACCACAGAAGTGTACCATCAAATCTTTTATTACAGATGCTCTTTTTTAGCTCCTCTCAAATTAGGCATTCTGACCTCTGCACAGATGAATGCCAGGCTAGTTAATGAGTCTGGCACTGAACAGAATGGTAATGGACCTGAGAAGGTCATGAAGCAGCCGAATACAAGTGCTTTTCAACTCAGATTGGACAGATTAATTAGCTGTAACTGTAACTGTAATGCTTTTTTATGATGATGATGATGATGATGATGATGATAATGACTATTATTATTATTATAATTTTAACTTGTCTAAGATGAAGTTTCCGTATGATATCTCTGAACCATTGACAACTTCACCCTGTCCGATGCCTACAGTAGTAGCACCAAACCAATATAGGACTGATTAAACCTTCTAATCTTTCCTTTTTCTTTTTTCACTCCTCGCACCTTTTCTATTACGTATTTATTTATAATCCTCAAATATCCAAGAGGCGTTCAGGTCAAACCAGGACTTTTGATTGTACAGGATATCAGATACATAAGCTCCCTTTATTTCTCTATATAATCCCCTGCTACACTAATGCACTTATCCCAGTGTTTCACTAAGGGTTGGACACCATCAAGGTAGAAAGTTTTCTCAGTACGCCGGAGGCCATGATCAGACTGCCTGCTTCATGTTTGACACCCCAGAAAATAACTTAAAATAACCCCAGAAAATAACTTAGAGCGAGGTCAGGACTGTACACTGGATGTGACAATAACTTTCACATCGATTCACATAGACAGATGCGTTGGTGACAAGTTATCCGATAATTTTCAACGATCAGGCATTCCACTCGCTGAATGTTCAACTTCAGCAGGCTCCGAGCCACCTCGGTCGGGATCATCATTTGCAGTATGGACATACAGTATGGTCTTCTTTACAACATTTGCATCATTCAAATGTTTTACCGCGGCTAAGAGTCTCATCAGCGTACTGTGCGTGAAGTCTTCTGTAAATGCAATTACAAGACTGATAAACTACAACTTTTAAAGTCTGAATCATTTTTAACCAAATATAATTAAGTAAGCTCTCAGCATTTTTAGTTCTTTAAATATGAGATCAGTGTTGGTGATAATTTACATTTTAGCTGTGCATAGGGAGCAGTATTTACATTATTGATAATAGCAGTTAGATCTTTAGCAGCTTTACGCCTCTGGAGAAGGAGTATCTTAGTAGCTCAAGGTATTGGACTGTGGATCAGATGTTTATGAGATCACACTCCAACACCTCCAAGCTGCAGCTCTCAGGCCATTGAGCAAGGCCTTTAACCCTCAACTGCTCAGATGTGTGATGAGATAAATGTAAGTGTCCCTGGATAAGGGGAATCTGCCAAATGTAGTCTAAGCAGGATATATTTTGAACAACTTTCACAACGTAACCACATGATCATTTGAAATGTATTTGCATGTAAACAGTCATTGATTTATTAGTAAATCCTTAAAAATGGACAAGGTTCAGGGAAACAAAGAACATTCAGAGAAACAGTGTAACTTCAGAGATCCGTCAACTTTTCAGTGATGGCCCGAGTGATGAAAGGGAGGCTACACCCAGGTCAAAGGTCAAAAGAGTCAAAAGGTCATCGCGCTAATAAAACATACAGAACAAATTACACGTTTCCATATTGTCACAAGAGGCTTCAGGATCCACACAGATGCACACGGAGTTGCTGAGTGTTCCCATGTTATTTTTGGTCATTAAGATGAGTTATGATAATGAACCTATTTAGATCTATGATATAGTTCTGTTGGTCACGCTTAATCAAAAAATAAATCAGGTGGATCTTAAACGGCAAGCATATTCTGTTTTTCGTGACCACATTCTAATAGAAGGTTATTCACCAAAGCAGCATTTCCAGGAGCAGAGCTGCAGCAAAATGAAGCTGAAAGTGATTATCATGGTTAAACTAATGATGCAGCATAACACAGTATGGCCATGCTTTGTTACACAGTAATTAATCAGCCAGTTTTATTATTGCAGTTTTGCGCCTGAGTTTTGGAATGTGACTGTGACTTGGCTTCATTTCTACTGTTTCCTGCATGCAAAACCTAGCATGATGTCTGCTCCTTAAAAATTGATTCAGACTATACAACACATACACATACAACTTCACACAATAAACAATAAGAATATTCATAAAAGTGACGAGTGGTACCGTTATTGTCTTGGCCCTGCACATCTATCGATAAGAGAATAATTTTGGAAAATTCTTTTGTGCAGCCTGTACTTTTAGTTTGCTAATTAAGCCCAACCTCTCTTGAGATCATGTGACCTGAGACCTCATTATAGTCCTCTTTAAAACAACCATCATGGTAGACACAGAGCCAACCCGCAAAAGAAAAAGAAAAAAAAGAAAAAAAGGACACAACTTTTTTACAAAATTCGCCAATCAAAATCTTGACTGGTTTGGGTTTGTTTGACACCTTGTTTGTTTTGACACCTTGTCACATGATCGATGTATTTGCATACTCATTAATATTCATCAGTGTCTGCCAAAGACGGGCGTGTACCTTGTCTGTGTTCAATTATTTCACTGTTTATACAACACACTGTATTCGTTATAGTGACTTTTTTCTCTTCACTTTAACACACATTCTTACACATGTAATTTACACTTTGAGAACCATGTATAGTCCAAATCCATCTTTATGTCTTGTCTTCAAAAAGTTTGGTTTTGACCCATCCATCAGTAGAACCACTAGTCTCATCACTACAGTGCCAGACAATGATAAGGGTCAAGTGTTCAGCTCCATTGTGAAGCTTTCTTTATTCTAGTTCTCAGTAAGTGAACCCGTGTCCTAAATAATAACAACAAGTCTCCAGCACCTTAATTAACACCTATATGCAGTTTGAACATGCTGAGATGTTGAGCCTCGCAGCTGCAGCTTAAATTTCATCAAATCATTTCTGTAAAGCGCTGTTGTTGCTGTTAATGTTGTTGTTTTCTCCAATACTAGTATACGGGAGCACAAAGCCTTACCTCTTGGCACCGTAGCATCCAGGGATACTTCATTGTTCTGGACAAGAAAGCCATTCCATGCAAGACGGATTGCTCTTGGTACAAGCACTACGTTTGGCGCCTCTTACAGCAATGTGCAGCACAGCATGTCCACATTTTACACTGTACAATCGTTTTCCAAATTGATATAAGCAAGGTCTAAGGGAGCGAAGAGTAAAGAGCTAAATTACTTTGGTACTTTTTGAGGGTTCAGGTACCATTTGAATAGAGTTCATACGGGTTCATTGGAATGGAGTGCTGATTAACATTGAAGCCGGTGAAACTGCATTTGTTCAGCAACTGGGTATTGATGAAATAAACACTGCACACAGCCAGAAATCAGGTACACCATCGAAAGAGGGGATTTACTTTCAATGCAGACGTTCTTCAGTTTTCTGTAGGGAAGACGGCATTGTAAATTCAGCTGTACTATGATGACTGTGAAACAGTGAATCCTTCTGGGACAAAGAACAGTATTTACTTCCCAACTGCTGAGTGGAGCAGCGGTGGTTATGGGTTATTTATGGTGGAAATGTTCCAATAACTATCTATGCTGAAAGTTGTGTGTGTGTGTGTGTGTGTGTGTGTGTGTGTGTTATACATTTCACATCAGACTTCTTTTTCAAGTCTGAGCTGGTTGTGCAAAACTATTAAAGCTCAAGTGTGGATTTATTCAGACTCTCTGTGACTCAGCAGTAAATTTTATTTTTGAATTATTGTTCATTCTTTTTTTTTTTTCCCGACACATTGTAGAGCCAATGCTAACAAAGAGTAATGATGGTAATGTAAAACTGGAATGGGTGTAAAAATTTGTAGGCTAATTTTGTGGGCTTAGAATAGTGAAAGATATAACAGTTACACTATATGGAAAAAGGTATTTGGCCAAACCTGTTAATTATTGAATTCAGGTGTTTCATTTAGGCCCCTTATCCCCAGTGAAGGACAATCTTAATGCTTCAGCATACCAAGACATCTTGGACAATGCTAGGCTTCCAACTTTGTTGGAAGGCCCATTTTTATTCCAACATGACTCCGCCCCAGACAAAGAAAGGACTATAAAGACATGGTTAAATGAAGAACTTGACCGGCCCTAACACAGAGCCCTGACCTCAACCCCATCGAGCACCTTTCGGATGACCTGGAACAGAGATTGCGAGCCAGGCCTTCTCGTCCAACATCAGTGCCTGACCTCATAAATGCTCTACAGAGTGAATGGACACGAATTCCCACAGAAACACTTCAACATCTTGTGGAAGCTGTTATTGAGTGGAAGCTATATTGAAGTAGATGTATTTAGATACAATGTTAGTGCAGGTTACTTTTACTATATGGCCAAATACTTTTGTCTATATAGTGTATTTCAACCTGTTGATAAAATATAAAGCGGGCCTGATATGGAGCTATATCTCCAGTCTCTTAAGAGCTATAAATGGTGAGTTAATGATTAACAACTAACTTAGCTTTATTTAAGTCTTAATTTGCTGTAACTTTTTTATCGTTGAATATTGAGAATGTTATTGTGAATATCAACACTTGAGTAATAAGCATAATGAAGCATAATAAATCAATTTATATTGAAAACCCTTTGTTTCCCCTTTTTGTTTTGTTGGTCAGAAATGCAGGTTGGAAAAGACTTACAATGCAAATAGGAAATGCCTCATAATGTTCCAATCTTAAGTGGAGTAAAAAAAGGGGGTATTTTTTATGTTATGATTGGCTAAGACAATGCACTTCCATTCTACAAATAAGTATAAATGTGAGAGAAAATATGTATAAATCAAATAGTCCCTAAAGCTACAGACAATGAAAAATGACATACTGCATGCATGACATACTGAAAGGTCGACAGTGTTTGAAATAAGACTTGTGCTGCATTTTCAACAGTACAACGAACTTTGCCACAGCAACAGAATTAGCAGCTTAAAGTAACTTATGGGTACATGGAGAGAAAACAAATCACCCCCTGACTGTGAAGCTGGATTATGAGAGCACTGATTTAGGCATAAATACAAGATTGCTTTGCAACATACCCACTGATATTTGGTGATATAGTGCCTCAAGAGGGAGAAATTTTTCAAGTGCTTGCTCTCAGAAATTTACTACCTAAACATCATTTAATGAAATGCTATCCTCGGAGTATAATAGATATTGGGCCTATTGGTCATACATTGATCAGCCAAAACCATACAATACAAACTATTAAGCCCAATCTTGTGTACCACCGGATTGGCTTTGATCTCTGTGGGAGTGCTGTGGTGCCTGGCACCAGGATGTTGGCACTGGATCCTTTGGTTGCTGTGGGTTACGGGGTTGAGCTCCTATGGATCGGACTTGTTTGTCTGAAACATTCCATAGGTGCTCAATCAGATTGGGATCTGGGGAGTTTGGAGGCCGGGTCCGCAACATTGGGCGGGTCTTTGCCTGCTGGGCCTTGTGCAAGCTGAGCTGTGGTGCACCTGGTGCCTTTCCATCATAGCCAGCATTGACTATTAATTTTTGAGGACTTGTTCTGCATTGGCTTTTCTGTGGGATCAGAAAGTGGCTGATAAGTGTTTGTGGTTAATGCGATATTAAGCCAAACACAACTTCTTGAGGCACAAAAGTTACAACACACTTGCCAAGAAGCATGAGCATTACATTGCATATTATTAGATGAAGATAAGTCAGCATTTGGGCCAGAAAAAAACTGTGCTACTCTGGAACATGTCAGGAAGCATAGGAACTGCACCAAAATGTAATGTGTTTGTGTGCTGAGTTTCATTCTCGCTAAGAATAAGGACTAGGAGTTGTGTTGAAGTAACCCCTGACTTGCCAATGATGCACCAAATCAAATCAATTCTTGTTAGAGATGAAAACGCCTTATTGGTTGCACCAGCTCTTGATACTCTGGGTTATTGATGACCTTTGCTTTTAAAGGTGACCAGAAACAGAGCGATTCACTAAAGTTAAAGTGTTCAATGTAAGGGACTTCACCTGCTATAAACCATTTCTCATACAGCTTAGATAACTTCTTTAGGTTCCTTGTACGGTACTGTAACTGAATCCATATCTAGGCTTGATCTACTGTCTATAAAAGATTAGCTGGAAAAGCCCATGCTCTGCAGCTAAAATAAAAAAAAATGCTTTGACTGCTAAAGCTGAAAGCCTGTAAGCCTTCACATTTAGTGTACAGATTCAGGTTGTGTTGCTAAATGGTGTTAATCGTGATGAAAAAACAAGTTAAACAGTTTTATTGACTCATCGTCTATACCGCTTTATCTTGACTTATGGCACAAGGCAGAGTACACCTTGGACAGGTTGCCAATCCATCGCAGGGCACACACACACACACATACATACAGTACACGCTCACACTCCAGGCAATTTGGGAACGCCAATTAGCCTAATCTGCATGCCTTTGGACTGTGGGAGGAAACCAGAGTACTCGGATGAAACACAGGGAGAACATGAAAACTCCATGTACACAGAGACGGGAATTGAACCCGGACCCTAAAGGTGTAAGACGACAGTGCTAACAACTACACCACCCTGCCGCATTAAACAGTTTTAAATCTAAATTTTTTTAATTTGTGATGCTTATGAGAGATAGCAAACTGAGTCCAAACAACACCAGGACTGTTAAATGACCCAACTTATAAATTAGAAGCAACACTCGCATTTTAAACATTCATCCAAATTATTTTTTTCGCTCTATTCAGTGCCACGTTAACACTGTAAATTTAACACAATCAATAGTGTTATTTTTACTCGTTGGAAGGTGAGACTATACAATACATTCTCTGAAGAAGTGTAAAAATTACCTTCTTAGGTGTTGATATACTGTAACACTATTGATTTTAGGTGGGGGAAGAAGGCAAACCTGGGGAGGCGGTGATGATCCTTGGGTCCACCCATTTATTCATTGACATGTACCACCTACATACTTAAACGTTGTTCCTGACCAAGTCACACCCCTTCATGGAAACGGTGTTCAGTGAGGGCATGGGCACCTTTCGGAAGGATAATGTGCCCTGACACACAGCACACATTGTTCAGGATTGACAAAGAATTTGACGTGTTGACTCGGCCTTCTGCAGAACTCAGTCCGTGGGTTGTGCTGGAAAAACAAGTCTGTTGCCAACAAAAGGTGAACATTAAGGCATTTTTTTTCACTTTATAGTTGAAGCTCATTTAAAAATGCTTTACTTAATGGTTTAGAGCAAAGAGGACTACAAAAATGTGCTTGTTGTGGCTTGAACCTAAAATATAATGAGATGTAAAATAAAAATAAAAATTCTTTTCTAGATCCTGACTTCTACCATTAATAAATCAGTGGGATACAGCTAGTCTTCTATCTCGACTTTTTAATATGTAGATCTTCAAGCAGCAGAAACAAGGAAACATGGGCAAAAAAAAGCCACAGCAAGCCCAGGAACTTCCTCCAAAACTATCTGTCACAGGCCCAAAGTAAAGGCAGTTTTGACAGAGTTGTAATTCTCTGGCATTCCGAATTAGGCTAATCTGTCCCGGCTCCAACATCCATCCATCACACAGCTGGTCCGAGATTCATTACCAGGCACCGACGGCTGCTAAGGAACTGCTTGGCTTGCCCATCCTGGCAGCTGCAGAGCTTCAAGACACATTTGTCTCGCTAAACCTTGACACCATCCGCGCTCGAGAAGGAACGTAACAGTCTAGTTGAGCTGGAATCGATGTCTGTAGTCAATGTGTACCCATCACTGAGAGATAAATATACATGCAGTCTTGTTAACGGTGTGTTGCACATTTAATAGCAGCAGGTCGTGGGAGCCAATGCAGTGTTCGGAAGCCTTATCACTCTCGAGTAATGTGGTGTCAATGAAGCTCACTTGAAATGTTTTCAAGATGTTCTGATATAACCAAACCCTAAGACAATTTCTCTAACCTCTGGCACTAAAATAGTTTTCCGCAGTATTGAATTAGCAGCATTGTTATGGTTTTATTGTGTACACACAGATATTTCTAGCAAGCCTAAATTAGTCGCTCAAGCAGTTATGAAAAACTATGATTATATTTAAACAACTGTATATGGATGAACGTCCTGCTGAAAATAGGATCATTAGACATACATTAGAGACTAAACCACCCTGCTTATCACTAATCACCCCCAGAGAGGAAATACAATCTTCCGGGAGAAGAAACAAGAAGCATTTTCTTGTTTGCGTTTGCGATGATTGACCTGTCAGAGTCATCTGAACCTAATCAAGGACAAAGATCTCTGCAGCTAGACTGTGGGGACGTTAAAGCTTAAGGATAAGCGTCTGCGCCGTTGCTCATATATCAGGAACAGTCTGTCTTACAAATGATGAAAGGCTTACAGATGAAACACATTATGAGAGCTGACAAGGAAAGACCTAGACAACAGCGGTGACGTCCCATCACTTGCATTTTCTCAGTCGGAGCACGGACGTGCGTGCGGGGTTCAAAAGGAAGACTCGTCGAGACTGAGTGGAGGTTTTGATATTAATCAAGGAAGTCGAGGTGTAAAAAAAAAAGAGAACATTCTATTGTACTATTTATTTTTATTATTTTTAAAAACAGACCAGCTTTACCAGTTTAGTTCAGCTTGAAACGGAATCAATTTTTTTAAAGGGAATAAATCCAGTGTGCTATTTAATTCAGTAATGCTATTATGAATACAATTTAGCCGTAGCAAAAACATGGTATATGCTTCATAAAGCTAAAGTGCTCTGTGACTGCAGCAGGGTGTTCTAAGCACTCAGTCAAGACATTATGCAAATATTTCCCTTAATACGCTTCGGCTAAAAGAGAAAATTAAGCTTGTGACCGCTGCTTCTGATTACCTGGGGCGCAAGACCGCTAATAACAATAAGCTTCGTTTAATGAGTGAAATGTCTCTACACTGGCCTGTAATGGCTCATTTGATTCTCAGACTGATGGCGAGTCACCTCCTCGAGCCACATGGAGCCGGTGAAATAAGCGGACAGCCCTGATTCTGGCCCACGCTGAAGCTGCTTCAGTGACACTGTAATTGAGTAGAGGTCATTAGCACTACATTAGAGCCATCTGAGCACGGCCATGGTCAGTCTGAGATCTCGTCTTTGACCAGACGGGAGGAAAGAAATGGGGAGAGACTGGATGAAACACTGAGCAGGGATAAAAAAAATTTTAAAAAAGATGAAATGAAAACCTGACTGAATGGCATGACAAGCCTGATTTGATGATCAGACTTCAAGTGTACATGAAAAAAAAAAAACAAAAGAAAATTTTAAACTATCATTCTTGAGATGATGTCCAAGAGAGAACAAAATTGCTAATAATGTCTGGGTGGGAGGGGCTTACTCGCCCTTCTCTGTCATTCACAGCAACACCAGCCAAGCGTAGCTCATGTATGTGGAAGGTGGTGGATAGCGCTTTCTGCCGGGCATTTTCTTGAGAGGAAGCACATGGTAACCTTTACCCTCTCTGACTGGTGAGTGGGAATTAGGCAGAAGCATGATGCATACCAAAAAAATTAAATAAAACAACATAATTAACGTGATAAAAAAGAGCACAATCAGGATCCATAAATGTCACAAATTTCACAAAGGGCTTTCCTGGTGAATCAATAATAAATATTATTATACAGGCTTTTAAAACATAACGCATCCATCAAATCAGGTATTAAATATTAATCCGCACCGAGATCCCTGACCTGCACTCGATCTACAGCAAGCGGTGCTGGACCAAGGCCAGGAAGATCATGAAGGACCTCAGCCACCCCAGCAATGGACTGTTCTCTCTGTTGCAGCCTGGAAAGCGATTCTGCTCCCTGAAGGCCAACACAGAGAGACTTAGGAGGAGCTTCTTCCTGCAGGCGATACGGTCTCTCAACCCGAACTCTACACCGGACTAAACCATTGCACACTGCACTTTATGTGCACACACCCTAGACACTTATGGACATTACACATCTCCAAGTTTCTATATTCTCTATATTTGTACAGCTATGTTTTTTTTATATCTTTCATATTTTATATTTTATTCTTATCTTCTATAGCTATATTGTAACAACGCGGGTCTCACGAGGGGCAGAACCATGCAAAAATGCTTTGCACTGTTTGAAACGGGCAGATCCACAGGCTACTATCACGCAGAGTTCTGAAAAGGCAAAGGTGCGACCATTTATATATGCGGTTGCCAGGCAACGCCACAATCACAATCCTGATACCTCCGCACTTTGTTCGATCATTTAGGTAGGACCAGTAAGGTATCAGGGCCAAAGGAAGGAAGAAAGAAAGAAAGATACTAAAATAAAAGACAGAAAGAAAAGAAAGAAAGACAGACAAAGTGCACTGTTCAGAGGCAAAGCCCCAGCCTCTGCCTGTCTAAGATGCCGGCGAGAGAGAGAGAGAGAGAGAGAGGCGCGCATCAATCCAGCGTGTGCGCTCAGTTTAATAGTGCAAAGCACAAAAAACACAGTCCCTCTCATAAATCTTCAGTAAGGGCGAACGCCCCGAGAGGATATTAGTTTTTATTTTTATTTTCCAGAGTCCCGTCCGTTCTTGCTAGACGGCGGAGCTCTGTTTATCTTGTGTTTACAGTTTTCTTTTGTTTTCTTTTAAGTTCCCTAATTAATAATCCCACACCATCTCCAAATGAGAAGGTCTTCCACTGCCTGTCATAAGCATTCTCACAAACTCCTGTTTCATTGGCCCCATCAGAAGCCCTGCAGCAGAGCTCTTATAAATAATATTACATATATTACAAAACTACTTTTTCTATAGTTTATTCTTATTTCACTCCATAATTTATTTCTTATGATAATCTTGTTTTTTAAGGTCACGGGCGGTCGTATAATCATTTCACTGCACATCGTACTATGTATGACTGCGTATGTGACAAAATAAAAATTTAATTTAAATTAATAATATTACTTCATAACTGTGTATTAAAGAGATTACTCTTCAGCTGAAAGATGTGTGTGTCGTCCGCACAGTACACTCCGGCGTTCTGGAACTTTTAACGATGTTGCACAATGAAGACGTCTCCGTTTTCCACCGACACGCTGCGTTCCTTTGTGCAGTCTTTCACAACCTGTTCAGTCTGAAGTGTTAGCGGTGTTTCCTGCAGTCCTGAACTTGTCCTGGTGTGAAGCTCCTGACGGTGTGTATATACTGAGATCACTCAGGTCTCCGCTCTCACACTGAGCTGTCAGGAGTCACACCTCACCTGTTCTTCAGGAGAATGTAAAATCTACAGGCTGAGATGGACTCTGATGTCTGATGAACCTCCTACAATTTCAGTTCAGGTAGAAGATATAAAGCCAAAAAAGACAGGACGTTGTTTTGTTTGTTTATGTAAGGCTGTACTCTATTTCTGTGCCACGTTTCCCCTTTGTGTCTGTGTACAGTGTTTTACTGTAGTGTTTAATCACACTGTCACTATTTATCAAAATTTTTATTTATTAATCATAAGTTGATGTGAACGTGGGCTGAGTGAGGGGGAGGGGTTATTAATAACTCATAAAATATACAATATTGGTTAGATTTAGAGAGAGAGAGATGGATAAAAACAGGAAATTCTTTAAGTAAGGTGCGCAGACTCGTCACTCCCAGAGACGCATTTCTACAGATTAAAGAATATTTATTAGGAAATCACCAAGAACTGGCCGATACGATATCATCACGATACTCAGGTGCTGTTTTAATTTTTATTTTATTACAATTATAAACTAAATTAGCAAACTATGTGCTGCGCCGCCTGAACGGTGTAAACCTGCAGGTTCTTATCAGGATTATAAGAAGAACAGCAACATTTTACCCCCTGAGTATCCACACCAGAATATCAGTCACGCTGCACACTGGGTAATGGATACGGACCAATCAGTGTGTGTGTGCCCAGAGAGGAGGCCAAACTACAAAGTCAATATTCTGTAGTTATTGGGGCTGTTTTCGACTAAGGATTTTCATAGTCGAATCTGATTCGTTCGATTTTGCCGTAGTCGACTGATAGTCGAACCTTTTTTTTTTTTTTTTAGATAGCAGCTAGATTTTTTCCATTTCAAACAAAAGAGTTAAAAAAAACTAAAAGAAAAACATGGTGTGTAACAAATACCTTTTATTCATTTAAAGCCAGATGAACAAAACATATCACACATATATCAAACATCAGAAAAGTTAAAATAGGAACAAATTTCTTCAAAAACAACAACGTGCCAAAACATGCCTTTATCTCTCACTTATGAACCTATTTCTTGGCTTTTAATTCACAGTTCACACTCGGGAATCGGGATAAAATAAATAAATAAAATTAAACTTAGCGCAACAGCCTGGCACTAGTCCAAATTCAAAATGTCATAAACATTTTTCAAAATACAATAAACCTGCCTGAATAAATAAAAACAATTACACAACAACGAAAATAAATATAGGCCTAATATAAGTCATAATCGAATGGGCTTCAGAAAGTGCAAATGCAGCAAAAAAAAGAAAAAGGAAAGGATGTCTTCGTTGCTGCGCTTCGCGCGCAGCCTTCAGCTTAAGTTCACATTGTCCCAAAAGAAAAAGAAAAAAAAATAACTTCTTCACATATGAAACGTGTTCTAGGCTACTGCACCTGTGGTTGTCTGATTCTTCTGAAGTTGTGTGCAAGGAAAACCAGCTTGTTCACGTTGGTCGGGAAAAGGGCGCTCCTTGATTTATTGGCAATGAAACCCGCCTTTGAAAAAATCCTCTCTGATGGCGTGGAAGTGGAGGGGATGCTGTGAAATCTCTTAGCAACTCTTGACAACTTGGGATATCTATCCTCGTTTTTCTTCCACCATTCCAGGGGGCCTCCGTTGCATTTAGTGAAGTCCTTCAAATAGACCTTCATCTCGCTCGTCTCATCTTGTTCCTCCTCATCTTCATCACTGGCCAGCAGCATAGCCATTACAGCGTCCTGTTTTGGGGCAGTAGGCCCAGGATCCACCGTGTCACTTTCCTCCTGGCAAGACCTGTCAGTTAGACTTTCAGCTAGTTCTGCCACCACTGAATATGCCTCATCTCTTTGGTCATCGGAGAGAAAGGAGAGCTTCTTGAAGCGCGGGTCAAGCACCGCCGCACTGATGTAAACACTTATTTCCAGTCCTGGCCCTTTAAGCTCCCATCGCCTGTCCATCTCATCGGACAGCGTAGTCTTGATGATCTTTGTGGTTCGACTGTCGTCCTCATGCACCACCAAATGTCTTTTTTTAATATTCATAAGCATGGGGACAGTGGCAGACAGGGATGCATTATTTTCTTGGGACAAAAGCTCTGTCAGAGTGATCATCGGTTTAAGAACAGCGACAATGTCCTCTGCTGTGCGCCACTGTGATGTGGATAGCTCCAGGTCACGATCGGACCGTTTGCTCACACTCTCATCTGTGAGCACGGCTGAAACTGGCCCCTTCTGTTCTATCAAGCGATCGAGCATCAAATAAACAGAGTTCCAACGGGTAACAACATCCTGCACCAGTTTATGCTGGGGCACATTCTGTTGTTTCTGTTGATCTTGTAGTGCTGTGGTGGCCTTTGCGCTTTTTTTAAAATGAGAAACCAAGCGCCTTGCTGCAGCAACGGTGCGGCAAATGGGGTCCTGCTTCAGAGCGCTGTTTATGCAGAGTTGTAATGTGTGGCCCGCGCAGCGCACTCCTTTCATCTTTCCCCAGCGGGGCTGCTGGACCAACTGATTGGTGCACGCAACCATGTTTGCTGCGTTATCATGAACCACAGAAACGATCTTGCTACTTGGAATGTCCCACTCACAAATGATCTCCGTCAGTTCTCGTGCAATGTGATCAGCTGTGTGACTGTCCTCCATTTTTTTTGTTTCTAAAACGAAACTCTCCAGTCGCCAGTCTCCGGTGATGAAATGTGACGTGACTGTGAGATAAGCCTCCATCTGAAGTGAGGTCCAGATATCAGTTGTGAAACTGACAGCTTCACAGTCCTGTATAGCCATGTAAATGTCTGACCGTATCGATAGATATTTTGTGTGCACGACATCCATTACTGTAGCTCTTGTAGGGACGGTGTAGCCTGGCTCAAGTGTGCGCAAGAGTTCTTTAAATCCCTCACCCTCAACAATGCGCACAGGCCTCATATCAAGTGCCACAAACTCCGCAATCTTTTCAGTAATTTCCTTTTTTCTCTTCTCTGAAAGTGGTGGTCTCAAATCAATTTTTTTTTGCGTTAATCTCGGGGCCGCCGCTGATGCAGACGTGCTGCCTGAGCTGTCGTCATGAAACTGCGGGTGTAACCGTTTCAAATGATAAGCCATGTTGGTTGTCGTCGTGTGATATGAAAGAAGCTGCTGACACAACTTGCACTTAACTTTCTTTGGGTCATCTTTAACCTTCTCGAAATACTCCCACACTTTTGATGATTTTTTAGAAGCCATTGTGAGCCAATAAATCCGTAAATGCTAACAAATGCGGTCCGGACGTTACAGGCCTGTAGTGTGCTGCTTCTCATTGGTTACATAACACTTTCCTACTATTCGACTATGAGGTTCATAGTCGAATCAGACGTCTACGAATCGAATCGTCGAATCCTCGACTATTAGAAGTCAGCCCTAGTATAATTAGTTAGCCTAAAACAATATTGTTTCCAATGCTGAAGCAAAAATGTTCTTGTTAAATCGTTTTAAACCCCCCATTTCTGCGAATTCCCCCATCAGCGAAACCGGTTTGATAACTTCACACCTATCATGAATGAAAGGTGATTAGAGGGATTACAGTAACTGGGGGTTCTGGGTGTCACCTCGGAGAGCGCTGTCGCGTTGTATTCAGAGAATAGATTTAAACAGAATCATGTTTTAAACAAAAACAATATTGTATTAGGCTAACTTTATTAAAGATTATTCACTTTTGTATTCTTCGTATTCGTCTTTTTGTACATACACGCGGGCATCTTTAAATTTGAACAGAAAATAATAGTAGGCTGGTAGGAACGTTATTTTTCATATAACTTAAACAGCTGAATGAAGTTAAATATACACAATAAATTAATAATTGCGTTTGCTTTACATTTGAGCACTCAT
>JAOVVB010000015.1:952489-964183 GCA_028570985.1 Heterobranchus longifilis | reverse complement strand
AGAATTTGTTGGCATTTCACTTTCAGCTGTGTCTGCATCACTGGCATCTGTTTTGTCCGTCTCCATCGTTCTTGTGAGTTTAACGTGTTTGTTCTCCACGCCCATCAATCAATCAGTGCAGTAGTTTCACAGTAGAAGTAGAAGTACACAAAAAATCTACTCAATTACAGTAATGGGAGTAAATGTAATTCATTCATTCATTCAAAACTTGTTGAATTTCTCAAGATATTATGCATGTCATAAAACTGCACAGTCTGCTCTTTCCAATATGACTAACTCTGTCTGTGTGACAAGTTGTTGGTGAGATAATAAATTTTGGAAATAAATTATAACTTTTTTTTCACAAACTTGAGAAATTAGTATAACATAAAACATTAACATTAATATTAAGATGTAAAACAATATAATGCATACGTTATTTTAAAAAGTTTTTTTAGTAAAGTATTTTAAAATAAAAAAAATAGTATTTCCATCAAACATGCAAACATTTATTCAAACATTTATTCAAATGATTAAATCATAGAGTATTCAATAATCATGGTACTGCTAATCCACATAATTAATCCAAATAATCTCCTTTACACAATTCTAAAAAGAAAAAAGAAATTCATAAATTTTTGATGAGATACATAGAGCTATTATACAAAAAGCATAAACATTAGATTAGATTAGATTAGATTCAGCTCTATTTGTCATTGTCATAGTACAGAACCTATAAAATGCAGTATGTATATGCAGGTCATAAGCTTACATGTAGCAACAGGCAAAGTGCACATTTTCATGCATAAAATCTCATGTAAAAAATTTTTGTTATTCATGAAGAATGTCATAACTAAAAGAGATCATTTTAGGATCCTGGTGAATGAACTATTAAGGAAAAATACATATTTTATTACTGCTAGTCCACTGAGCTGTGTTGGTCTTACAGATCTGGCAACCCTAATCTTAATCCACGCATCAATAAGGAAACACATCAAAGTTTCAACACATTATACAATATTTTTTCTGATGCTGCCAATTTTTCAATCTTTATAGAAGCTGCAGTCAACCACAAACAAATGCGGAAATTTAATTTCACACTAGCTTATTTTTTCCTGCAGAGCTGTGTTTTTTATTACCACCAACAACAATGAATGGAAATTAAAGGGAAAAAACTAACGAAAGGGCTCTTTTTAATTAAATATGCAATGAAAAATGCATTAGAAACTTCCGGATTCCTTGCATTTTTGAGTGTGAAGGCGGTGTGGAAGTAGAGAGGCGCAGAAGTAAGAAGAAGACATCGGGAAATACATGCAGATGCACGTGGATGCTTTTAATTAACAACAGGACAAATAAAATAAAGAAGTATAAATGGAGTGAAACAAGAGCGATGGAAACATGAAGTATAACACGCTATAGACAATAAGCAGTGACACACTTACTAAACACAAAGGGAAAACATGAAGAGTGTGAGACAGGAAGTCATGTGACAGGGTCATGACCATCAGGTGTAGTTACTCATGCTGCAATCTGATCAGCTCTTCTTGAGTTAATTAATGATTATATATAAATATATAATATATATTTATAATAGCGATAACCAGGAACCTTGTGGCAAAGATAACATATAATATTTAGACATTTAGGCATTTGGCAGACGCTCTTATCCACAGCGATTTACTAAAGTGCTTAAGTTTCCGTCATTGATCTGGGTTACTAGGTTACTGGACTCACAGCAAACAAACACACTTCGGGGAGCTCTGAGTCCAGAGTAACTTGTTAAAGAAACAGCAAAATATGTGCCGTTTAAAGACTATAAGGGGTTCTCTTCTGCAGTGAGGACATTAGAGGAGACTGCATTATCTTTATCATGATTCGCAACAAATTATTTTTGGGGTAGAATGATGGACATGGCTCACTTAATCACGACTGTAACCAAAACAGATTAAACTAATGGAAATTAATTAACTGTTTTGGTTGGTTGAAATGAATCATCTGCATTTATGCAATTTCCTATCGGAAAATTTGTCCCGCAATACAAATCTTTGCCTCGAGAACGAAACAAATTCGTATTCCGAGGTCCCGCTGTGTTTCCAGTCAGCAGCCGTACTGTTAAATAAAGCACTCTTTACACACATGGTGAGCAGAAAAGCACCCAGAACACACTGAACTTTAATGGCGGATGAGACGACAGCCTACATCAGATCCCACTCCTGTCAGACGAGAACACGGTCTGTGGTGACAGTGAGTGGAGACTGAATAAAGGGCAAAGTGTTTACGGCCCTCAAATGTCCAGTTTGTATTTGTGCGAACACAGCCTTCTGTCAGCTCGAGCCAGGCTGCCCATTCTTCCCTGACCTCTTTCATCAGCAGGGTGTTTCTGTCCATTAAGCAGCAGCTCACTGGACATTTTCTTCTAGCGATCTGTATACACTCTACAGACTGGGTTTCACTTCTCTCGCTCATATTTTGTATTAGAGTCGACGTTGAAACCTGTAATTGTTAACTAGCTGTTAATAAAGGGCTAGTTTAAAATAGTAATTGCGCAACGATCCTCCCTATAGTTCAAAGTGAAAGGCACAATTACCCATATCAGTGTGTTTATACACACGCCGCCTTCGGAGCTATTTGCGCTTTTCACACAGTGCCGTAAATGCAGCGATGTTATGGCCGTAAGAGGAAACATGGGGTCAAACCATTTCCGTTTAAATGTACTCTTATTCCTATTAGAAAAAAGGGCTGAAAACAGCAATGAATGTAATCATAGAGGTGGTTTTACATTTGTACCTCATTTGGTGGTGCATTAAAAAAGAAACATGTAATTTAAGAGTGTGAGTTAACTAAAGGGGCAATTTAGTAATTAAAGTGGTGTGTAATACACGACATCAGTCAAGTCACTAACAAAGAGATGTCTAGGAACTGCGGATGTTCTGACAGCCCTAATGGGCAGAAATTGTCCTGACTGAAATCATCATACCAAAGGGTTTGAGTTAATGGACGTATCATGCTGGTGGTGATTTTTTCCACTTCAGATCATGTAAAGGAACTATTAATCATCAGTTATTAGTGTCAGTTGGGGAATAAAAGTGGCGTGTTATACAGTACAGTACTGTGCAAAAGTATCGCGCCAAGACTCGTTTGTTCATATTTTGCTTCCGAAGAGCCAAAACTGTCTCGTGCTTTTAATGTAGTCTTGAGGAACAGATCTCCAGGCTTCCTGAAAGACCTTTTTGTCATCCGGTCCCTGCACCTGAGCAGTTTCAGAGGAATGTTTTCTGTTTGTTAAAGCCACACAGTGACCTGTGAATCATTTAAGCATAAAACCATCTAACTTAAAGCAGAAACAGGTGCAGATGATGACAGATGATCAGGCCGGTGATTAGTTTACTGCTGATGTTGAATGCTGAGAGGTTGGAACAGACGAGAGGGGAAATGAGGTCGCTGCTGAGGTTGTGACATAAACAAGCAGTTTTTTAATTGTATTTTAAGGCACATTGCAGCATATCGCAGTAAAACATTTGTTTGTGTTTCTTTAATTTAATCTACATAACTCATTCATCTTATATACTGCTTGTCCTGTACAGGGTTACAGAGAGCCTAGAAGACAAGGCGGGGTACACCATGGACAAGGTGCCAATCCATCACAGGGCAGATTTGCACACACCACGCACTCATTCACACACTACAGGCAATTTGGGAACTGCCTGATCTGCATGTTTTTGGACTGTGGGAGGGAAGCCACCAAGCATGGAGAGAACATGCAAACTCCATGCACACAGATCTGAGGCGGGAATCAAACTCAGACCCTGGAGGTGCAAGGTAACACTAAGCCACCACCACCACCACCTCCACATCATGTACTGTAATGTGAAGTAGCTCAAGGCTTTTGCACAGTACTGTATTTCCATTAGCACAAATATTCTGATCACACGTTTAATGTAACGTCTCTAAACATAGCAAGTTCTGTAAACTTGCTTTGTTTAGAGACTGAAAAAAAAGTGAGAAAGTGGAATAAACGTAGCACAGGGTGTGCGGTGAAGGACATCGCTCGCAGCTGTAATTTCACCTGTCTTCAGACAACAAGTCTGCTGAGTCTATTCAGTTGATGAACTCTGTGTCACGACGATCTTATCATCTGGCGTCGAGCCGCCTGCTCAGCCTGCACCCACTGCAGAGAGTGACGCGCTCTACTGCAATTATACCATGAATCCTTTGATGACTGGCACTGCATGATGGGTACGGTCCGCCTCATTGACGGGGAAATGACCGCATGCCTGATGACATTTGGAAGGCTCATTGTTCTTTCAAAATCCCTCTTGTCATGCTGTGGTCAACCTCTGGAACGTGCCAAATTGTTTTTTTTTCCATACTTCATTTATTTATTTATTTATTCATTAATTTTTGGGGGGAGGGGGGGGGGCTCAGGGGTGTTTTTGATGGTTTTATGTTTATCCATAATTCTCTGTTAGGTATTTGTAATGACATTGCTTGCAGTTTTCTTTTTAACCGACCACTAAGACAGAATATCATCTGAACATTGCAATGAACAGTAAAACTCTTGGAGATTCTCAGGGAATAGCTGCTTTTGATCAGTGGCAGGCCCCAATGTTTCAAGTTCTACATTTCCTCAAGCGAAACACAAGCACTGAATATAAGGATGTATGATAGTAAGAAAGTGATTTATCTTTAACACTACCTCTGGAGAGAAGACGTCTTGGAAGCTTGACACACTGATGCTTTGGTGATTACTCCTCAGTTTCTGATAAGTTGATAATTTCTAAATAATGTGATATTGTACATATTAAACCAGTATGATTACTGTAACTACTGTTTCCTCACTCTCCATACTGCTGTTCTATTAATATGGACCAAAGTTTTTTTTTGACTTAATAACCCATGCATTCCTAATTAAAGTTGTAATTAAAGTCTGTGGCTTATTGGTAAGCATTGTCTCCTCATACAGTACCTCCAGTGCTTGGGGTCCTAATCCGGTCTGTGTGTGGAGTTTGCGTCTTCTCCCCCATGCTTGATGGGGATCCACCAGGTTCCCTCCCACTTTCCAGAGACATGCAGTGTAGGCTGACTGGCATTTTGAAATTGCCCGTAGTTTGTGATTGTGAATGTCTGTGTGTTTGTGCATGTGCCATTTGATAGCTTGGCACCCCATCCATAAACTCACAGACCTCTGGCAACCCTACACATGATAAGTGGTATAGAGAATGAATGGATGGATGGATTTTCTATCCGGAACGTATTGCTTCAACCAGGTAAGGTTGTGTGTTACTGGGTTTCTGTTCAGGGGTTCGAGCTCAAGCACCACCAAGTTGCCACTGTCGAGCCCTTGAGCAATGTCCTTAACCGTATTTGTTCCAGGGGCACTGTATCCTGGCATGACACAGAGATCTAGCTCTAGGTGACTTAAGTACTGTACTGTATGCAGGGGGCCCCCGAGTGGCGCTGTGGTAAAGTGCTCGCCCTATCATCCAGGGATCGCGAGTTTGTAACAGTGCTAACCACTAAGCCACCACCACCATCACGAGTTCGATCCCCGGGTGATGCCGTAGCCTCTCTCAGCCGAAGGTCTAGAGAGAGCTGATTGGCCGAGCTCTCTCAGGGGTGGAATGAGGGGTATTTAGTGCTCCCACATTAATCATGGCTCTACAGCCAACTAGGGGCGTCTGTGACCTCACGCAAGCGGAAGGAGCGGAAAGCGCTGTCCTCCGAGTGTGTTACGCCACCCCCAACGGTGCGTGAGCGAGCAGTTAAAAAAAAAGCGGTCAGTGACATCACGTGGTTCAGAGGAAACACGTGATAGTCTTCAGCCCTCCCGACTGAGGTTCAGTAGCTTAATGTGGGAGCTTCTAGTGACAGGGAGGAATTGGACATGACTAAAGGAAGGAATTGGACATGACTAAAAATAAGAAGAAAAAAAGTACTGTATGTAGCCATAGCATTAAAACCCAGTACTGTTTAGGTTCCTACTGTGCTACCAAAACAACTTACCTCTTACCATGGCTCTACCTCTGAAGACCTCTGGGGTTTGCTGTGGTATCTGGCACCAAGACAGATCTTTTACGTACTGTAAGTTTTAAGATGAGTCATCCATGGATCACTGGGATGGTGCATGCCATGGATGTTTTGATCAGATTAAAATCTGGGGAACTTGGATGCCAAATCAACACGCTTTTGCCTATAGGGCCCCATGCTACATTTGTTCACATTTCTTTCATTTAGTCTACATTACTCATGCACTCGTCTTAAGTAATGCTTATCCTGTGCGGGTCACAGAGAGCCTAGAACCTATTCCAGGAAACCTAG
The DNA here is from genome assembly GCA_028570985.1 of Heterobranchus longifilis. Taxonomy (NCBI): domain Eukaryota; kingdom Metazoa; phylum Chordata; class Actinopteri; order Siluriformes; family Clariidae; genus Heterobranchus; species Heterobranchus longifilis. The sequence continues at coordinate 957,886 of JAOVVB010000015.1, read as the reverse complement.
GGCAAAAGGCAGTGTACACCCTGGACAGGGTGCCAATCTACTGCAGGGCACACAAGCACACGCCATGCACTCATTCATGTGGGAACACCAATGTGCCTAATCTGCATGTTTTTGAACTGTGGGAGGAAACCAGAATACCCAGAGGAAACCCATGCTACATGGCAGGCTGTGAGGCTGTGAGTGTTCTTATACCCTATTATCATAGCCAGGATTACAATTTTTCCGGTAATACCCCCACAGGTATAAATGAGCCTGGGATATTGTCACCAGTTTACTGGTATATAATTCCTCATGCTGTTAGTGTTTCTGCTGATCGGTGTAATTTGATGTATTATGGAATTTTTTAAAACACGATGTTGTCACATTAGCCTTAGATAGATTGGATAAGTTATAAGACATCAGGGGGATGTCTACAATAAACATTTTTACATCTCTCCTCAGTAATTAAACACTCTCCTCTGAGCAGCAATTAAAATTACCGCAGGAGGAACAAGTTTCCAGTGCTTTAGTTTTTCTGCAAGCCCAGATGATCACCTAGTCGCAGTACAATTAGTCATTGTTTATAGAATTCTATGTGAATATAAAGCAGTGTATCTATATCTGCCGTTATAATGGCTCCTAATCAACCTAAGGGATCTTACTGTTCTTAACGATTCTATTTTTGCTTTCCCCAGCTAATGCGTAGTCAACGTTTTAACACCCAGACCGAGCATATATATAACGGCTGAGTGTCTCTCCTAATGCGTCCATTTTTCTTTTTGCAATTCAGGAATATCTAGGGGATGGTCGCTCCTATCGACGCTACAAGATTTAATATGGCAATCAGCATCAAACATCTCTTTTGCCCAATGAGAGGTGAAGTCTGCGTAGAAAACCATGGAAGTGTTTCTGGATGGCACTAAAATCGACTCGGGTAAAAGAAAAACAGCATGTAGTTTGGCCTGGAATAGACAGAAAAAAACACAGAAACGGCTGATCCAGACAAATAAAACTCAACAACAGAGCAGTAAATTACCCCTTGACCCCTTGTAAATGTAATCCTGTCCAAACAGGGCTAGTGTATTAAATCAAATCTTGTAAATATGATATTATATTTATTCACGCTGCTTCAAAGGTTTCATACTGCTTGATAGGTTGGCATTTTCCTGCTCAGAAAAAAAAATCGAGTAGTGAGTCGAAAGGAAGAAGATGCAGGGTGCCTTGATGTCGATACCCAACGGTATCATATAGTTTAAAAATTTGTGAGGAAATCAGAGAAGGTGTCTAAGACTATTCACATTTGCATGCTAAACCTCATATGATGAAACTGATTTGAGGGATGTTTAAGTTAACAAAATCTTTGTGATTGGCTGATGAGTGTAAAAATCTGGATAAAAACCAAGCAGCGTAAACAGTTCTTTTTGTGCAGTACAACTACAGGATCGTTCAAGGTTTGAAAATCTTTCAAATGCCCCAGGATACAGTAACAGCCACCTCAATTGCCATGTGATTGTGCTTTAAAGGACACCTATTATGAAAATCAAAAATCTTTTTTTAAGCCATGTTTAGATGATCGAGTCTCCAGTGTGTGTTTGCACAGGCAACAAAAACACTCCCTCCTCTTTTAAAACACGGCAATTAGATTTTCCCCCTAATGTGACATCAAATAAGGGATTCATCTCCCCTGGTCTGTTGCTCAACTTTGCTGTTCTCTGGCTCAGCAGTAGCTCATTTACATAAACACTAAAACAGAGTCTTTGGAGGAGGAGTGAAACAGTGTATGAGGAGTGAGTTAAGGGTATAAAGAAATGCATTATCTGAGGTGTATTTCCGCTGGAGCATTAACACACCCACACACACTTTGGGGAGCTCTGAGACTGGGGTTAACTTGTTAAAGAAAGAGTCGAATGTGGAACCTTTAACTTAAACTTCTTCTTCATTGACGTGGCTCACAGTAAGCAATCGAATCCCTGACTTGACTCGGTTGTACAGATTTCTCTCGGCTCTTCAGCCCTAACGCTTCTCAGCCTTCGTGAAGAAAGGCAAGTGGCTGCTTTTATAAAGGACAAGACGCCAGATCCAGTAATTACTCCTGCAAAGGATTTCCTATCATTCTTACTGCACATACACATGTCCTTTCAGCGTGCCTCACGAAAAGGCTGCGCATGTGTGAAATAAGGCTGAATAAATAAGGAACCGTATCCTGTGTTGATTAAACTGGTCGGGGTTTACAAGTCTGGGATTGCGTCGTGCTGCTGCGTACAGCTCGGTTGCCTGCGGTGATTTAAATGCAGAGCAGGAAGCGGGTGCATGCAGCGCAGGGGATTATGAAGAAAGGAACAATAATGTTGTTTATGTGTGATTAAACACGTATGAGGAGAACGAGAGTCATGTTTTTATGGAGTAATATTTGGAATGGATAAAAAAACCAGGATGATTTTTTGGTCTCTGAGCCTTACAATTGGGAACAGATACACACACACACACACACACACACACACACACACACACACACTGAGCCATTGAGAAGCCATTCTTACACAGATATATACATAGGTGCAACTCAATAATCATAATCACTGACAATTACTGAATCACTGATTTATTTCAATAATTCAATTCAAAGAGTAAAACTCATATCATATAGATTTATTACACACACACTGATATTTTAAGTAAAAATATAAGTCTTTTAATTTTGAGGATTATGGCTTACAGCTAATAAAAACCCAAAATTTTGTATCTCACAAAGTTATAATACTGTGCTGTGAAAAAGTTCAAAGTTGGATGCGTCTGTATATAATTATTTATTTTATTAATTTTGTTGGGATTGTTTACAGTTAGACACAATGTTACGGAGTATCCGTGAGACTTGAGTTTGTGCTTTTGATTTTTACTTTATCAGTAACATGACTACATGAGTTTTCTGTTTCTTTCTTTACCTTAAACAAAGAGAAAAAAAAACAGCGACAGTTTCAAGTCGCTCAAATTTAATGAAACTTGCGTTCCTGTTACAAAGGGGCATTAATCATGAAGGCCACCTGGAGAGGCGTGAGCCTTGTGCCAAGCTGAATGTGCTGATGTGATGGTCTGCTATAGGAGCCCTACAACTGGAGAAGCCAAATGAAACCCAGTTAGAAAGACTACTTCCATAAACGTTTTCCATATCAACTATTAAACACTTCTCTTTGTTATATAACAGGTATTAGGCTTAGATTATATGACATATCCGCCATGTGAACGGGACGGCCATAGGAACGATAATGCGTTATTGTTATAAATAACTTATAATCTATGTTCCAGTTTTAAATATTCAGGTCTGTGCTGCTGTTTAAAACAAATCCACAGCTTTGGATTTAAGGATGCACCCAGGCTGAGGTTTTTAATACTGTAAGCAACACTTCGCGACTACACAATAAAACCTACCTGAGTAGTCTCGTCACCGCTAAACAGCCTCTTCCTCGCGGTTCGAGCTCCCGTACAGGGAAAAGTTTGCTTCATAAGAGTTTTCACACCGAGCAGTTGCACTAACTTGGATGATTTGTATGCTTCTTACATCAGCAGCATCAGCAGCAGCTTTCCTCCCTCGCATTCTCACCGTGTCCTTGGTGCCCTGAGAATTGGAAAGAATCGCAGGTCGCTCTGTTCCCACCTGAATGCCTCTGTTCTCTATTCAGTGTGAGGAGCAACTGACAGCTAAACATCTCACCATCCCTCCCAGCCCTGCTGCTCGGAGCACGGGAGCGAGAACAAGGCACAGAGCACCTCTGCCTCCCCTCATTACTTCTCATACACACAGTATTTAGCACAGTCAGTGTTACTCTGCAGAGGCAGACGCATCACACTGTTCTTGGTCACACAGCCGTGGACACTACACAGAGAAAGTGCGCTCGTTCTCCTGAGAAACAGCAGGATTACGGCGGCTGCGTGGCAACGCTGGCGTGACAAGCCTGTCTTTCATGTCACTTAAACCATTTGCTCATCTAAGTTTTACTGAAGAAATTAAAACTGCATTGCTCCTCCTACTGAACCCTTAGCAACCAGCTACACATCGTTAGCAACCAATTAACACACCACCAACCGACTGGGATCTCATAGAAACCTTCGAGAGACACCACTGCAACCAAAGGGGCCACATAGCAGTTGCCTAGCAACTCCCTAGCAACTCCCTGGGAAAGCATAGCAACCACCTAGCAACGCCATAGCAACCACATGCTTAGCACCATAGCAACCACCTGGAATGTCCTAGCAACCACATAGCAACACAGCAACCACCTGGGATATCATAGCAACTACCTAGCAACATAGCAACCACCCCAAACACCAAAGCAATGACATAGCAAAATAGCAAATACCTGGGACGTCATAGCAACCACATAGCAAAACAGCAACCACCTTGACTATCATAGCAACCACTTAGCAACATAGCAACCACCTTAAACACCATCGCAACCGTTTTGCGAAATAGCAACTACCTAGCAACAGAGCAACTACCTCAAACATCATGTAGCAACATAGCAAATACCTGAGACATCATAGCAACCATTTAGTAACATACTGTAGCAACTACCTAGCAAAATAGCAACCAATTTGATCATCAAAGCAACAGTCTAGCAACATAGGAACTACATGCTACATCATAGCAACGGATAGCAACCACCTCAAACATCATAGCAACCATGTACCAACATAGCAACCACCTCAAGCACCATAGCAACTACTTATCAACATAGCAACAACTGGGAACATAATAGTAAACACTTACTGTCGCCCCACAGCAACCCCTGGAGCACCATAGCAACCACTAATCAACATATCAACTATGTGGAATATCATAGCACCTACATAACAACATGGCATCCACGTACTGTAGCAACATGCACCTGGAACATCACAGCAATCAATAAGCTACTGTACCCGCTGCCAATCACCAGGGATTGATTAACAACCTTTTCAGTAACACTCTACAAACTTTGAACAGGTTTTAACCTTTAAACATAATGTTTCAGAATTTTAGGATTCCATTTAAAAAAAAATTTAAGATTTTATCTTTCACCCATTGTAGCCAGTTACAAAACACTGTAACATTATGTAAGTCTGTGAGCATGCTGAGCAACCTACTGTATATCTCCCATGACAACCTCCAAGTCTAATGACAACATTATTGCCAGTATTACAGTATAATCCCGCTATAACGAATTTGGTTCTAATGGAATATCAGGCATATCATATGAGGTCACAGAGGTCCTGCAGCTGATGTTGTTGGTCTTTCGGCCTCTCCCGGCAAGGGGTCGCCACAGCGGAATACCCAGTCCGCACAACAACTTGGCACAGGTTTTATGCTGGATGCCCTTCCTGACGCAACCCTCCCATTTTATCCGGGCTTGGGACCGGCACTGCATCCAGTGGCTGGGGTTT
>JAOVVB010000015.1:937211-947898 GCA_028570985.1 Heterobranchus longifilis | reverse complement strand
GATTGTGTAAAGCTGCTTTGGGACAATGCCAATTGTTAAAAGCGCTATACAAATAAAATTGAATTGAATTGAATTGATACAGTTGTGTGCTTCCAGACGTTGTGTGAATGGTTTAGGGAAGAATCACATATTGGTTACTTGATTACATCTCTTGTTATTCCACATTCCAGGCTGAATAACATGTCAATACAGAAAGATGAAGGCTGTCAATTTTATTCATTTTCTCAATTTTCTGTTTAATTGTGAATCATTGAATAACTGCATGTTTCGACAGACACGTCGAGATTTCATTAAAAAACAAAGTGGAGTATTATTTATACCTAATCAAAGATCTCAACATAGAAAGGGAAAAAAAATCCATCATGGGAAAATAACACTTGCTTCTTACCGACTTCTACAGACAAACAAAAAGCCACAACAGACTTCAATATCTATTCATTTTTCCACAGTATATATAAGTGCAATGAGCATACAGGTGTTACTAATGAAATGCACCTGGTTGGTTTATCATCAGGAACTTGTCTGTTGCTATAAAAGCAAAATATTTGACAGTTTAGTACCAAATTCTTCGAGAGCAATCAGGTAAGTGTCGACATCATGGAAAGAAGGGACATCAACCATGACCTTTGCGTTCTCCCTTAGTATTCTTAATTATATAAATTGGCCATAGTAACCCCAAACCTGCCCAAACTGTGCAAAAGTCTTGAGCCCCCTTATATTAAATAAAAAATTAACTGAAATGATGTCCCCCTCCTCGTGCCCTAAGTCTCCTGGGATAGGCTCCAGGCCCCCCGCAACTCTGAATACAGGATAAACAATAGACGATGAGCGAGTGAGTGAGTGAGTGAGTGAGTGAGTGAAAAGATGTATCTTCAATTAACAAAATGGGAACAAATGTTTTACTGTGACAGGCTGCAAAGTGCCTAAAGATACAGTTTAAAAACTGCTGGTTTATGTAATAGCCTCAGCAGCGACCTCATTTCCCATCTCGTCTGTTCCAACCACTCGGCATTCAGCATCAGCAGTTACTAATCACCTAATCGACCTGATCATCTGTCATCATCTGCACCTGTTTCTCACTGGTTCATGCCTGAAGTTAGATATTTTTCATGCTTAAATAATTCATAGGTCACCGTGTGGCTAAACAAGCAGATAACATTCTGGACTGAAAATGAGAGAAAGAAAAGTCTTTCAGGAAGCCTGGAGAACTATTCCTCAAAATTACATTACAAATACAAGAAAGTCTGGAGCTTTGTAAGCAAAATATGAAACAATGAAGGGGGGTCAAGACTTTTGCACAATACTGTGCAAGCAATACTGCTAATCCATGCTAAACTTTTGACTATTCTCTTCATTACAATTTTTGCTGCTTATGATACAGCAAGAAGAATTTGATCCAATTACAAGTCATCAGTATGAGACTCCTGAATAAGCAGAATCCCTCAAACTTATGCATGAATATGAATATAATGCTGTCATTGATGAATTGGTCCAACTAAGGAGGAGCGTCTCCCTTTGGGGGACACATGGCAGATTTTCTGTTGAAAGAGAAATACTTCCTTGTTTGTGAGTACTGGTCTCCAGAATGCACCGCCACACACAGGCACAAAAATAAACATGTCTGTCTGTAGTAAGGGCAAAGGAATTGCTGGAGGCAACAGTGCATCCACCTGGCAAGAGGAAATACAGGCATGCCAGAGCAGCTCCAACCTCCTGCCCTGCTGGGAGTCATGCTTTCAACCCAAGAGAACTGTGGAAGGAAAAACAGTGCCAGGTGGGGCTGACTGTGCCAGTGAGAAGTGTCCGAGGCGCCATATGCCTTCTCTTCATACCACTGCCCTTAGACACAGAAGGAGAGTCCACTAGCATCGTGCATTTGCATGATAAGGATTTATATACCATCATGCCAATGACGTCATCAGAAGGCATTTCTTGAAAGAATTTTTAAAAAAGATGTCTATAGGTGTTTTATTGCATATGTGATTAAAAATGTGCAAGATTTATGAGTACAAATTTTAATAAATTGAATAAAATGTCTCTTTTTTAAGCTGAGAATGGATTTGAAAAACTGTATATTTGCATCTAATTTTTTTTTTATATCCAGCTTGTTTTGCAAACAACTAAAATGTGATTTATTATACTGTAATACGGGCTACGAAAAAATTAAAGAAGCATCGATTTGAAGACAAGAACTACTAGCACGATATACTCTGTGACCTGAAGTTACAAAAATTCTACGTGTAATGGATTGCATGCACGTCTGCGGATTATAAATGGTTTTGATTTAAGTCTACTGCATTATGAATGATGTAACAGCTTTAATGTTTATGTTTAAAGCATGTTTGCATTCATTCTGTTGACTGCAATGCATCTTTATTTAAATGGAGGTCAGGATGTGCGCATTATGCACCAGGCAGATATAAAGTGATTCTAAAATACACAATTATAACACATTTCATAACAAGGTTTTAGTTTTGTCCCAGGATTTTTTTTGTTATTGTTGTTGTTGTTGTTTTTAATTAAACTGAGAAAAAACTAAATGGGTATGATTCTTTCACATCAAAAAAGCCAAGTTACATTATATACTGTATATCCATACCTGTATGTAATGCATTACACATCCACCAAGTGTAAGCCTGCTTATTATTCATTTGTATTCATCAAATACCCTTATACAGAAAAGCAGCTATTACACATTTGACATTTGACCTTGCCATGACCTCCATCTAATTGGATCAGCTGCAAAACCTGCTGGTTATAATAAGAAATTCATATAATTCCTACAAACATTCAGTCATTTGCGATACCATGCTAATGATACCAGGACACAGATTGGTCAGAAATGCAGTACATCCTGAAAACATGAAAAGCCATAAAAATAATCATATTACAGACCAGAGAGAGAGAGAGGCGATTAAAGACTAGGTTTATAAAACTAAGTTAAGTGGATATGTCTGGCTGTAATTATTGGTCTCAGTTCAAGTTTCAGGTCTTTAGCCAGGTCTTTCTGGTCAATTTAATTTCCCAGCAGCCCCATGTTAATGAGTGTACACTGGGAGTCTGAATATTGCAGTACCAATGTAGAATAAAAGGTTTAGAAGTACAAAGGGTTTAAATAGATTAATTTATCATGGGTTTGAACAGCCACATGCTCTTTCTCCTTTTATCCTTTTTCAACGTCTGTGGACTGTAGGTGTGTAAGGTCTCTGGACTGTAGGTGTGGAAGTTCTCTGGACTGTAGATGTGTAGGGTCTCTGGACTGTAGGTGTGTAGGGTCTCTGGACTGTAGGTGTGTAAGGTCTCTGGACTGTAGGTGTGTAAGGTCTCCGGACTGTAGGTGTGGAAGTTCTCTGGACTGTAGGTGTGGAAGTTCTCTGGACTGTAGGTGTGTAGGATCTCTCGACTGTAGGTGTGTAGAGTCTCTGGACTGTAGGTGTGAAGAGTCTCTGGACTGTAGCTGTGTTGGCTCTCTGGACTGTAGGTGTGTTGGGTCTCTGGACTGTAGGTATGTACGGTCTCTGGACTGTAGTTGTGTAGGGTCTCTGGACTGTAGGTGTGTAAGGACTGTAGATGTGTAAGGTCTCTGGACTGTAGCTGTGTAGGGTCTCTGGACTATAGGTGTGTCGGCTCTCTGGACCGTAGGTGTGTAGGTTCTCTGGACTGTAGGTGTGTAGGGTCTCTGGACTGTAGGTGCGTAAGGTCTCTGGACTGTAGGTGTGTAGGGTCTCTGGACTGTAGGTGTGAAGAGTCTCTGGACTGTAGCTGTGTTGGCTCTCTGGACTGTACAGTAGGTGTGTTGGGTCTCTGGACTGTAGGTGTGTAAGGTCTCTGGACTGTAGGTGTGTAGGCTCTCTGGACTGTAGGTATGTAGGATCTCTGGACTGTAGGTATGTAGGGTCTGTAGACTGTAGGTGTGTAAGGTCTCTGGACTGTAAGTGTGAAGGGTCTCTGGACTGTATGGGTTTTGGGTCTCTGTACTGTAGATGTGGAAGTTCTCTGGACTGTAGGTGTGGAAGTTCTCTGGACTGTAGGTGTTTAAGGTCTCTGGACTGTAGGTGTGTAAGGTCTCTGGACTGTAGGTGCGTAGGTTCTCTGGACTGTAGGTGTGTAAGGTCTCTGGACAGGAGGTGTGTAAGGTCTCTGGACTGTAGGTGGGTAGGTTCTCTGGACTTTAGGTGTGTAGGGCCTCTGGACTGTAGGTGTGTAAGGTCTCTGGACTGTAGGTGTGTAGGGTCTTTGGACTGTAGGCGCGTAGGTTCTCTACCCTACACACCAGATCCTTATTAAAGATATTCCAGCTTACTCAGAAGGCTAAAGAAGAAAGCTCATCTCCTTCCTCCCATCCTCACCACATTCTACAGAGGGACTTTAGAGAGCATCTCGAGCAGCTGGATCACTGCCTAGTTCACTAACTGCACCATCTCGGATAACAATAAAATGCAGAGCATAGTGAGGACAGCTGAGAGAATCATCAGGGTCTCTCATCCCTCAATTACAGAAATTTACACCACACGCTTCATGCACAAAACCACCAGCATCGTGGATGACCATACACATCACTCACACACTCTTTATACTTTTGCCATCTGGAAGGCCAACCTAAAGCATTTGGGCCACACAACCAGAGTATGCAACAGTCTCTCCACAAGCCATCAGACTGCTCAACATCCAGGGACTGGACTGAGGCACACACACACATACACACACATGCTTAAACAATTAAAGTACTGTACTTTATTGATCTTCATTTTGGATGTCTCATCACACTCATCACATGTATGATCATTATTTTGCAATCGCTTGTCAGTGCTCCACACAGTTTTGAACAGTGCTCATTGTTTTACACATTGTCCTGTATTCTGATTTGTGCATTTTAAGTATTTACACATGCTTGCACTTTATTTATTTAGGGTCCTACCATATTTTTAGCTATGGATAATCTTGTGTAGTTCTGTGTTGTTTTATATAGCTCCATGGTGCTGGAGGAATGTTGTTTCATTTTAGTGTATACTATACATTTGAACTTTTCTGGAAACTGGGTCTGGAGTATATCGGGAGACTGTGACTGTGTCTCAACATGCCAGTTTGGTAACATGTGCTTTCTGAATCCTCGTTTAAAAAAAGAGTTCCATTTACTGCCTGCAAGAAATACCAAACTTCAGCTCAATGTGGGATTGGAAGGACATTACATCACATCACTGTACCTGTATTAGTTCCCATAAGCAGGGCGCTTGAATCCCTATGATAACTCTCTGCCTGGGATACAATCAGCTGATATCTCAGACTGATATTGGAAACGGATGAGGTTTCGCATTGGACCGTGGCAAACCCAATTCCCACTGCTCTTCAACAACCCTTTCTCATGTAAAAGATGACCTGATGGGATTATAAAGTTGGATTGAATTTCTTTTTTGTTGTTGTTGTTGTTGTTTAAAATTAGCCCCTGAAAATTCTAACTCATAACCAGCTACAGATCTGGATGCATGTTATAAGGGTAGATGTTGATCATCTGCTTAAAAAAAAAAGAGTGTAAAAACTTAAACATAGGTTTGAATAATCTCCTCGACATCGCTGTCTGTTAGTCTGTTGGGCCAGATGATCCTGACACACCGACTGGAATGGGTTACGGCAGTTTAGCAGCATCACTTTCAAAGGGCAGAATCTGCACTTGTTCTTCACGTACACCTGCTTGGACTCTGGGTTATTTAAGGAACGAGTGTGATTGTGAACAGGTGTGCCTGATCAGTAGTGCAGAAGATCACAAGCAAGGATATGAGTCATTTTATCATTCTGTCAAGATCAGCCATGTGTCATGCGCTCTGTAGCTCTTCACTTGGCTGAGGAGTCTCAGTGGTGACAGGTGCTGGCAGAGATCTGACATTCAGCCAGTATTTAAGCCAGACGGAAAAGCAGTACGTAAGATGTACTTGGCATCAAATTTACTTTAAAAGAAACCAAGAGCTTGGTGCCAACAGAAGGACAAAAAAATATATGTATATCTTTATTTTTTTTTTTTTATCCATTTGCAACACCAGGATGTTAAATCTACCATGGAGTATAAATGTCGAGCCAGCAGCGCTCAAAAACTAGAGATAATACACAGTTTTTAATTTAATTTATGCTTAGTGTGTTAACTAGAAAATAAAGAAGACAATAATACAGTAATATGACAATTGGTTACTGAAGATGAATTAATGAATGAATGAATGAATGAATTAATTAATTAATCTGAAATAGACTGGTGCTCCACCCAGGGTGTTTTCCTGTCTCATGCCCAGTGTTCCTGTGCCCATGAGCTCCAGCCCAGGGTGAAGCACTTTCCAAAAATCAGTGAATAAATGAATGAAGGAAAATAGCTTAAAATAAGCTTACAGCAATTATAATTTGCAATAAGTGGCTCTGATTAATATGTAGAACTACAATCTGCTACATTCCTCCTTTTGTATAATTAACCACCAACGTAGGTTTATCTAATAAAAAAGGTCAGTAAGTAGACAATGTTTAGAACCACAACGCTACACAACCTGATGCACTCGTACCCATGGAAATATTTCTACCACCTTTCTGTCTTTCCCTTTGTCCTTATTGTTCCTACCATTAATCTTATATTTATATGACACTTTATATGTTTCTTGGGTGTTGGCTTGCAGCACATACAGTACAGAAGCAGCAATCTCACACACTGTTATGTGCTACAACAGCACATACATTATCAGATATTTTTATTTCAGCGCATGAAGTTGAAAGGTATTTCAACCTGCTTCCACCAAAGTTAATGAAGTAGAGAGAGACAAACCTATGTGTGTTTCCCGGATCAGCTCTCTATAATTATGTGTAATTAAGGTACTGCAGTCAAGACAAATTACAGGCAGTGTCCTCTATGCTGCATTTGCAGTAATTTAACAGTGCACCTCACCCTTACACACATTCTCTCACACACACGAAGGTCCGTTTTTTATCACCAGCAACCCACACATGCACATGCTTTCATAGACACAAACTAGACAAATTACCATCAGATTTTTTTTTTTAACACATCTGCACAAAATGATGTTTAAACAGTCAGCGGTGTCTCTGCCAGAACTTCGATTACACTCACTAGTCTACCGTAGGCTGTTATACAAATAAATAGACTATAGAACTATCACTAGCTTCAAAATATTCCAATAAAAATCATAGCAGCATAATAGATAGATAGATAGATAGATAGATAGATAGATAGATAGATAGATAGATAGATAGATAGATACATACATACATACATACATACATACATACATACAAAGCTCCCAGTAGACATCAAAAGATAAAGCGGGTTGTCCACTATTCAGACTTCTATTAAGCAGCCCCTCCCGTGAAAATCAAGTTTTTACCATGTTAACATGTCTATATGATGTGTTGTATTTGCTACAAGACATATCATGAGTGAAATGAGCAGTCAACACCATGGCTGAGACTTTCTGCCTTGAAACTGCAGTGTGCCAACAACTGTCTCAAAAATCTGGATTCAGAAAAGCCAGGGTTTATGACATCATATGTCTAAGAAACCAATCACAATGAGCCACGAGTGACTAGCGGAACTACGGCAGCGGTGGTGGGCGGGGCTTGAGGCCAGATACAGAATGTCTTAAAGAAAAAGAAGAAGAGTAAATGTGCTTCCAGCCCAGAGTTTTTTTAAATTTATGTTAAACAAAAATATTAATCATAGCAGTGTAATTGGAGAGCACGCTCTACCACTGAGCCAGCAATGCGCCCTGTTTTGCACACCCGCCTGCCTGCTCTCGTCCCCAGCTTTCTCTCTCTTTTTTTTTCAAGATGATTTTTTGGGGGCTTTTTGCCTTTATGACAGATACAGCTGAAGGTAGACAGAAAAGGGGGGAGAGAGAGAGAGAGGAGATGACATGCAGCAAACCCCGGGCCACTGCGGTTAAGGACTCAGCCTTTTGTGCACGGGCCGCCCGCTCTACCATCTGAGCTACCGCATACGCCATCCAGAGCTCTCTGAAGCGCATAATATGTTGCCGACATGGCGGGTCCCCAAGGTTCATACCCAAAAATCCGAACAAATTACACAAATACCATCATCTGGCGGAGAAAAGTACGCCCTTCGGCACACGAAGACTGCAGGCGTCGCTTTTTCATTCATCACCGCATGTTTCTGTAATAATGTATGACGCAACACAACAAAAACAAAAATCATTCAAATATGTATTTTTGTTTTTGCAAAGAGAAATGATGTAGGCTACGTGTTTAATTTCATACAGAGCGGGGAGGTGAGATCCGAGCACAAGTGGTCACTCGAGACGCACGTGGCGACGCTTTCTGATGAACGCACGGACGTAGAGCTGTCCACTTGTGATCGAATCACTCAGGACGCATGTTAAAACCAGGTCTGACCGGAGTGTGTCTGTGAATGAGAGGCAAAAATTGTAAAGCGCTTATAGAAATGCAGTCCATTTACACAGTAAATGTGCATAATAACATAATAACATATAAAGGGGTTGAAAAGCAATGGAACTAATTAAGGCAATTCATTAATTGAGGGTAATTTTTCTCCCTTCTTCCTCGCAGAGTGACATCCGGGACTATTCTTCCCTCTATAAGGTGTGTGAAGGAGTCGACTGTATATTCCACACGGCGTCTTACGGCATGTCCGGACCAGAACAGGTGACTTACCTTCATATTTTCTTTAGCGTCATGATGAGAACTTAATCGTTCAAACAAAGCTCAGAGAAACAGAGACTGTTTCACTACAACTGATCTGTGTTTTGTTTGCATTCTTGTTAGTGTGTGTGTGTGTGAGAGAGAGAGCGAGTAGTCATTATGTAAGATTAGGTGTGTACTGAGAGAGGTTTTGTAATATCTGTCAGGAGCTGTCATCCAACATGCTGCTTACAGCACAGAAAAGAAAGACAGAGGAGGTAAAAAAAAAAAAAAAGGCATGTATTATCTTCATTGTTATTATTATTCTGTCTGTCTGCCAGCTGAGGAAAGGGCAGGTGGAGACAATCAATGTAGGAGGGACCAATAATGTCATAAACGGTAAGGATTCATGTCACTTATTTGTCATAGTCCCATAAATGAATACATTTGATGAGTTCAGAATTTGAAATCTATAGATACTTATACATAGTGGTAAAAGGGCACTTGACATTTTTAATTGTGGTGTGAAAATGAATTTGTCTATTGTGTTTAATCTGCACACCCTGAAACATCCTGGTAGTGTTTGATGTAATGATGTGTGTGTGTATGCGTGCGTGCGTGCGTGCGATCTGCTCTCTCCCAGTGTGTAAGGAGAGGAGCATCCCCAGACTGGTGTACACCAGTACCATCAATGTGGTGTTCGCTGGGAAACCGATCGAGGAGGGTGATGAGGCCTCCGTGCCGTATGTGCCCCCTGACGTAGTGAGTAAAAACAAAAGAAGAAAAAAGACTATTGCAGTGGTGGAATGTAACTAAGTACATTTACTGAAGTACTGTACATAAGTGCAATTTTGAGGTATTTGTACGTTTCCATTGTATGCTGCTTTATGCATTTATATAATATTATATACTTTAATAATAATAATAATATTTATATAATGCACTTTTTACTCCACTATATTTATTTGATAACTACTTTGCAGATTAAGATTATTCATACAAAACATATTCAACTTATAAATTATCAGGTATTATTATATATTACTGTATAATAATTAGTTGAAATCAGCCCCCCTTTGCCAGCTGCAACACTATAATGATGCTTACACATTAATGCATCACCAGTGGTGGAAAAAGTACTAAGATCCTTTACTGAAGTAAAAGTCGAATTGCTATAGTCTGAAAATACTGCATTACAAGTAAAAGTCCTGAGTTCAAAATGTTACTTAAGTAAAAGTACAGAAGTGTTATCAGCTAAATGTACTTAAAGTATCAAAAGTAAAAATACTTATTATACAGAATGGCTCCTTTTAAAGTGTAATATTATATTATTTTGTTTTTAAATATACGAGCATTTTTATGTTGTAGTTTATCAATGCAAAGCCACTTTTTGACACTTTGTATACAAATTAGTAGTATAGTACTGCATCATATTATATAAGCATACCATATGTTATTGTAGTACAGTACTTGAGTAAATAGTTACATTCCACCACTGTGCATCACTGTTTATAATCCAATAATATAATGTACATTATTTTGAAATCAAGCATTTTACTTTTGATACTTTAAGTACATTTTCATGCTAATCATTTTACTTAACATTTTGAATGCAGGAGTATTTCTACACTACTTAAGTAAAGTACTTTTTCCATATCAACTGAAATGTTACCCATGAATTCCTACAAATGTCCCATCTACCGACGTCTCGCCAAAACTTGGAATGAAAGACGCAACAGAAGAACAACATTTGTAAATGTCGCATGCATCTGCCCACAATAACACATGCTCAGTATGTTTCTTTGTGTCTTTGTGTTGCAGCACATCGACCACTACTCCAGAACTAAAGCGATTGCGGAGCAGATGGTCCTCTCTGCCAACGGATGCTCCCTGAGAGGTGTGCAGTGACAGCTTAATCACAGAATCACATGAAAAGGGGTGCAATCAGAGGAGATTGCAACCGTAGCGTTTGGTTTCTGTGGAAAAATGTTTCTGTGTAAAGAGAACTGCTGAAACGCTGAATGGTTGCCATGGAAACTCAATT
>JAOVVB010000015.1:902350-937111 GCA_028570985.1 Heterobranchus longifilis | reverse complement strand
AGATAGATAGATAGATAGATAGATAGATAGATAGATACATACATACATACATACATACATACATACATACATACATAAATAGATGAGAGCAAAGGCTAGTCAGTGTAGTCCGATCTCAGAAAAGAGCTGTTGTAAGTTAATGAGGTTCCCAGTGCATCACTGTTCGTTGTGTTTGGAGCCCATGCTGACCCGTGTCCACAGCAAAAGAAAGTGCTTGATTACATCATGGGGATGGCAATGTGCATGTGCAACTCTTAACTAGGGAAGAGATGGCACCAGAATGCACTATGGGAAGATGGCTAACTGGCAGAGGCAGTGCAGTGCGATGCCCAGGGCGATGTTCTGCTGGGAAACCTTGGGTTCTAACATTCATATGGATGTTACTCTGACAAGTACCACCTACATAAGCATTGTTAGAGGCCAAGTTATTCCCCTTCATGGGCACGGTGTTCCCTGATGGCAGTGGCCTCTTTCAGCAGGATAATGCGCTCTGACACCAATGCAGACATTGTTCAGGAGGTACATAACAGAGTTAAGGGTGTTGACTCGGCCCCCAAATTCCACAGATCTCAATCCAGTCGAGGGTCTGAGGGATGTGCTGGAAAAACAAGTCACATCCATAAAGATCCACCTCACAACTTACAGGATTTTTAAGATCTGCTCCACCTTCAGAGGTTTAGTGGAGTCCAGGCCTCAGTGGGTCAGGGCTGTTTTGTGGCACAAGAGGAATTTCACAATATTAGGCAGGTGGTTTTTAATGTTGCCAAGGCTGTCATTTTAAGTAAAAAATAACATACATGATAATTAAAATTCAACAGCAGGCTGCCGGGAGATCTCAACATGCTCCATGGGTCTGTGACAGACAGCCAGAGGGTGCATGACTGTTTTTGATGCTGTTGGTGGAGCAGTAGAAATCACCACCTACTTTTATCAAAGTATATTTATTATTGAGTTTTTAAACACTGCCTGTGAAAGGTTTGGACACTCCTTCTAATTCCATTTCTTTCTACACTGTAAAACAATACTGAAGGTGTCTGAAATACACAATAATCCCCTTTGAACAGTTGATATTGAGATGTATATCTGCTACTTCTGCTCTGTAAATACTTTATAAAGGTTGCTGGTTGTTAATTGGTGATTTCTGAGGCTGGTGACTCTACATGAACTTCTCCTCTGCAGCAGAGCTCAGTTTTGGTCTTGCTTTCCTGGGAAGGTCTTCATGAGAGACAGTTTCATCATCATGGAGCTTGATGGGTTTTGTAAATGCACTTGACACAATACTGTTCTTGCAGGAACTGTTCCAGAACAGCTGACCTTCATGTCTTAGAATAACAACTGACTGTTGCTTTTATTACTTAAATACCTAATGCCATGTGTTTCAATCAAGTAATATTCTAGAATGTAGAGAATAAATCACTAAACAAGAAACATTAAATTAGAAGGTGTGTCCAAACTGGTCTTTTAACTGGTCCTGTAGTTGTTACCTAACCCAAGGATTATAAATAATATCAGATTTTATTTTATATTCTCCGCCAGTAGAAATTCAACGTAATACTAAATACTAAATAAAATCAGCACCAGTGGCTCAGTTGAAAGAGAACTAAGCTTAAGTTAGCAGGAGCCATGTGCCAGTGTGGATAAGCCATAAAATATTGGGAACAGCCATATCTAATTATTTATTTATATATTTTTTATTTCCTTAAAATGTGAATGTGTCTTTTATAGACACAGTCTATATAGCGTTATATAGTGTATAGTGTATATATAGTGTTTTTTATGTAGCTTTTGTATTAGGGATGTTCCTTGTGACTTTCTGTATATGTCATGGGCAGAACCATGTATAGAAGTGCTCAGTGTTGCAAGCAAAATCTTTGAGTACCATTGATACAGTATGCACATGGATCGATACACAATACAAAAAATATACATTTATAGGCCTAGTGTAAAACATTGAGCCTTCCCTTTAAATGGTGATCATCATACTACATTAATCCAGGTGATATTTTTAAGCAACCAACCTATGAACAGTAAAAATATTATATGCATTTCTAAAGCAGATGTCACATACTGTAAACTAAATAAACATTTTATAGAAGAGAGCCGACAATTAAATATTCAACAAATAATCCTGCTTCATTTATTCATGATCATGTGCATCACATTTTAATAATTGAGAGCATTAACAATCAGACGATAATAGCTTGTTGTTCCACTAATTATGCAACAATGAGCTAGATATAGCCTGCATGGACATGACATTTAAACACATTTTTACAAAATAAATAAATAAATAAATGGGTTAATGTTGTGCTAGCTAGCTCTGTAAAATTATTTTAAATGCCTTTATTGTGAGCATTAGCAATGTTTATAATGATGTGCCCTTTGGGTGAAGATGTACAATAAAAAGCAATACAATAAAACTTTTTCAGTTTTCATTCTCAAATGTCAGAATCCATGGAGAGCCTCAATTTCTGGGGGGGTGCAAATGCAGTCGTATAAAGGATGGACAAACAACAGTGTTTTCTTCTTCTCCTTTTATATTTGTATGGTCCTTGAGGTTGCACTGTTAAGTGTTGAAGAAGACAGCTCTAGATAGATGATGTCACGGAATGCTTTCCACTAGAGGGGTTTTCTCAAGTGCACCAGTGACCTCGAGGTCTTGTTTTCTTTCTTTTCATTTCTTTTTACCTCCAGACCAATCAGGTCACAAGTTAGGAGCAGGCGAGGAGAAATGAACGTCATCGCGCTAAAGATCAATATAACAAGATTTACTCCACACCAATCTAATCTAGATTTCTAACTTGGATTTATATAACTTAGGGTGAAGGTCACACTCTTTCTCTCACACAAGCACTTTGTTTGCTCGTATCAATACAAGAAGACTCTTTTACTCTTTTTCTGTGAAAGTGTGAATGCTGTACATTGACACACACACACACACACACACACACACACACACACACACACACACACACACACACAAACATACTGAACAGGTTATTTTACTGTCACTCCTGATTTATTAGGAACATAGCATGGGGAAAAACCCCAGAAATTGCCATTGTCACAAATTTCATGGTCACAGGAAGAAAAGTGTCAGCGGAGTGGGAGGAAGAGCAGAAAAGAAAAACTCGCCTTCTTCTCCAAAAAAAATGAATTTCAAGCCTCATTATTGATTCCTGCATCGGTTTCTCGCACCTGCACGAAAACATTTAACTGCTGCCACCTGTTCTGGGTGAGAGTCGAGCACTAGATATGAACATGTGCAGAAATCTTGTACACACACACACACACATAATTATTAAGCGAGCTTAATTATGCTCTGAATACACCAACAACTTTAACTTCAGTAAAATAAAACTCAAATAAAATAAAAACATCCTTCTCTTGATTTTCTTTATATTATACCTAATAAAGTGTTCAAATCTTCCAGCTCTCCCAAACTATTAATATGGATTCTTTTTCTTTTTTTATAAGGTCAAGCGTTGTTCATAATAACAGTTTGTCGGTCATTTGCCCCCAAAACAGTCAAAACACCCACACAGTAAAGTACATATGACCAGCTTCATCGTCGTCATCATCATCATTATTGTTATCGTCATCGCTAGTGTCATCATCATTCCCATCATCATGATCAATTATCATCATCGTATTGTCATTGGCGTCATCATCGTCTTCATCATCATTGATATCATTATCAATGGCGGCGTCATCGTTGTCGTCATCATCATTATCATTGTTGTCGTCATCATTATTGTGGTCATTACCATCATCATTAATGTAGTCATCAATGTTATCACCATTATTGCCATCATCATCATCAGTGTTGTCATCCTTATCGTTGTCATCATCATCATAACTATTGTCGTCATCATCATAGTCGTCATTATCATTATTGTCATCATTATAATCACCATCATCATCATCATCATCAGTATCATCAACATCGTTGTCATCATCATCATCGTCATCATCATCACCGTCATTGTTGTTATCATCGTCATCATCATCATCACCTTAATCATCATTATTGTTGTATCATTATTATTCCCGTTATTACAATAACCATCATCATCATCGTATCATCATCATCATCATCATCACTGTCTTCATCTTCGTCACCATCGCCTCTCTGCCTCACACACATTTCTCTCTTTTTCTCTCTCTCTCTCACACACTCTTAAGTTTCGCTCAGTCAGTGTCATTGAAGCTGAATGGACTGTTCTGATATTCTTCATCATAATCTCAGTTCTCAATACTTCCACTTTCCCCAATAAAGGTTCAATTAACTTTGAATGACTTCTTATGCGTGCCATAAAAACACTGACAGAATCACTGGAGAACCGACAGTCAGACTAATGCGGAGGCGGCGAGAATGGTGCATGTTCATGCGATATTGCATATGACTAAGCATCAGGATCCTCGGGATCCTCAAATACATTCTCGGGGAACACTTTACACAAAAATAAATCATTCCGTCAGCCGCCTTAAGCCCATTTCAACATCATTTGTTCATTAATTCATATTCAGAAGCCAGTTTATCCCGGTTTGGTGAAGAGGATATCCTGGGAATGCAGTGCGCGTGGCAAACATGTGAAACACAGAGCACAGGATTGAAGCACAGACCCAGGAGGTGAATGCTAAATGCTTCTCATACACTCTCAGTTACATCCCCACATTTTAGAAGAAGTTTTTTTTTTTATTCTTCTGTGTGTGTGTGGTGTGTCGAGGAGGAGTCAGGGGGAATAATCATGCTTAAACTCTAAACGCCACATCGGATATTTCATCCACTTAAACGTACGCCGTCATATTTGCCCACGCCACTTAAATACAGAAGGAGAAAACCTAACTCAACCTGGCACATGATTTACT
Source organism: Heterobranchus longifilis (assembly GCA_028570985.1). Classification (NCBI taxonomy): domain Eukaryota; kingdom Metazoa; phylum Chordata; class Actinopteri; order Siluriformes; family Clariidae; genus Heterobranchus; species Heterobranchus longifilis. The sequence continues at coordinate 932,239 of JAOVVB010000015.1, read as the reverse complement.
GCAGGATCTTAGCATCATTATGCCATCATGGACACCTGGCGACTCCGTAATCAAATATCATGCATCACGTTTAGGGACCTTATGTCACCAATTTCTCTCCTCCAGTCAATGCCACGTCACACAAAATTGCAATCTGTTTATTTCAAGGCTGCGCCCTTAAACGCGTAAACCTCCGTAAATTACAAGTCGTTTGTATCACTTTACTTTAGCGTGCCAGTACACTGCGCAGAACACAGATCGTGTGCTCAAAAGTATTGGAACGGCAAAGCAGGCTCCGGTAAGCTCAAAAGGTTGGTGGCTCAGTGAGTTACGGCTCTAAGTTACTGATCGGAAGGTAGGTGGTTGGAGCCCCAGCTCTCAGAATTTCAGGTGCAGTAATGTATATGTGACAAAGAAACATAAATGTGAGATCATGGTCCTGAAATTGACATCTATATCCTCTCCTACTTTCTCCAGTTAGATCAGATTTACATTTCTCTGTCAACTGTCAGGCAAAATGTTTCGGTAAACTGCTTAATCCATTCTCCTGCTCCATCCTGAGCTCCATAATTGATAAAGATCAGTGCAAATGTTCCAGAAGCAGAGATTCCAGCCCAACTATGATGATACCTTCACTGTGCTTCACTCATCAGCTCGTATGTTCTGGATCATCAGCAGATCTTTTCTTGCTTTACACTTTGTCCATTCCATCATCTTGGCAGAGGTTCGTCTCAGTTCCAAGACTTTTGTAGCTCATCTCTGTTTTCGTTTTTTTAATTCCAGGCTGTCCTTCTGATTCTTACTGCTGATGAGAAGTTCGTTGTGAGTACGTTGTGCTACGGTCAATACATAAACCCCTTCAGCATGGAGAAAGTTGATATCACTGACTGTGGTTTTTCGAGTTTTTCTTCAAAGCTCTCATGATGTTTCTGTCATCAACTGTTCTTATTTTCCATGGGTGACCTGTTTGATGTCTGGTCTTTAGTAAACCCGTTGGTGTCTTTCTTTGTCAGAACATTCCAGATTGTTGTGATTCCTATACCCAATGCTTGTACTGTACATCAGCTCTTAAATAATTTACCATTTCTTTACTTGCATCTTTTCTCCCATAGATAGCTCTCTGGTCTTCATGTTAGTCTATCTTTTTTTACCAACAACTCAAGCTCAAATACAAAATAGGCCTTCACCCTTTCACCTATTCGTTCCTTAAACAATAAATCTAAAAGAGCACACCTGGGGAACACCCATCAGTTACAATATTTTTGACCACTAGAAGATTATGAAATGTTAGTAAAAGGAAATTCCAGATCTAAACCTGTATTTAAGCTTAGTATTGGTGGCTTAGTGGATAGCACTGTCGCCTTGCACCTTCATGGTCAAGGGTTCAATTTGCCGCCTCGGGGTCTGTGTGCATGGAGTTTGCATGTTCTCCCTGTGCTTGGTAAGTTTCCTCGGGGTACTCCGGTTTCCTCCCACAGTCTAAAGACATGCAGATTAGGCTATTAGGCTTGAATAAATACAATGGTCACCACTGGCCTCCACAGTCCCTAGTTGGACTACAGAGGTTCCTAGATGAATGAATGGATGGAAATCTGTATTCAGTGTCTAGAACAAACAAAAGGCCTTGCTGTTCCAGTACTTTTGGAGGGGATTGTATTTTCCCTAATGTTGTTGTTATTGTTGTTTTTCTCTTCCTGCTATAATTTTTCTTCTCATTTATTTCTGTCTGTTCTCATTATGATCCAACCTAAACATTTCCCGTTGCTTAAACAACTGTTAATGCAAAACAAACCAAGCCAGACAATTAACAGATATTAATCACCAAGCTGTGGACACCACAGGAAAGATGTGCAGTGTTTACAAATGGGTTGATTTAAGAGGAACACACATCTCCTTATTCCTGTGGCTTCACTGATCATAATTAGTATTACTTCAATAAACGTTGTTACTATTGACTTTGCACTTCTGTAATTGTGTGTGTGTGTGTGTGTGTGTGTATGTGCAGTCATAGTGTGTATTACAGGTGTGTTGTGTGAGTGTGTGTGTGTTGCAATGCTTTGGCCACGTTCCATTCTCACAGACGGTAAAGAAGCAGTGAGCTGTAGAGTGACATAAAGAGACCTCAGGAAGGAAACAGCTCTTTATCTTTTTCTTTTTTTTCTTTTCAGTATCACCCTGAACACAGCTTAGGTGCGTTTCTGAAGATAGCAGATGTGTATTTAGATTCATAAAAAGCTCTCAGCTCCGTAGAGAGAAGAGGTTGGACTCCATGCTCTGAATGGGAAGAACTAATCACTCATCTCCTCCTTACTGCTCCTGCAAGGTAATTGATATTCAGAAATATACTTTACCATGAAATCATCGAACCAACCAAGCAAGAAAGAAAGAAGGAACACATCTTATTATCTGGAGGAGTTTTTCTCGTTCCTGTCTGTAAGCTACACGATCAACTGAATTAAAGGCAGATAAAAAGGAAGCTTATTAACAGGCCATTATAAAATGCAAAGGAGGAAGAGTCATGGCAAAAAGACAGCGTTCCTCAGGGCTCCAATTAGCAACTTGTAAATAGCATCCAATCTTAGGTACCGTACTCATTAAAGAAAACTCCAAAGTGTAAAATGTTCTTACAGGCCTGTGTATGTTTATGAGTGTTGGCTAAGAATGCACAAAGAAAAAAGAATATTGAAGTCTTTTGAACATTACAGTGAAGATCTGGTGCAGCATGCATGCTAAATCAGCAGAGATCTAATTTCAGACGGATCAGTGGGTAGTTTCACACGCCAGGCTACATGCAGTGCGCTCTCCACAAAAAACAATAGGATTCTTCCGTTTCTCCTTCTCAATATCACAGCGGAGCACTTTGGGGAAGGCAAGTTCTAAAAGAGCCTTTAATTAATGGAGGCGAACAATTACACTGAATATGTACACATCTGTATCATCAGGCTTTTGCATTAAGCTCAGCAGAACTAAAGCAGAGAGACACTGCACGTCATCTTCAGAGAGATCTGATCCATTTATTTTTATTCACTTCCATGTCGAAACGGGGAACGGGAGAAAAGATTTGCTTCCTTTCCCAGTCTCGGGAGCCGCACTAGCGCAAATGGCTCTGCTGGAGAAATGAGCCGGGCCTGGCCTTTACTGACGATGTGTAAGATGAAGACCATTAAAGCTACTTTAAGACCCGTCACTGATACAGGCTTTTATCCCCACACCTGATTTTTTACCTCTTACCCACCTGCCTGATCTAAAAGACAGATGAGTTTAACAGTAGCTCTGAAGCTTTCAGCAGACACACGTCCAGCCGAACTAATGTGTCGAAAGACAGAGACTTCAGTTATTCTACTTTTTGGTAAAGATTGAAATGTGGTATTCTCAGAGAGTTAGAGTTTCTGAGAGAGTATATTTTTTTTGCAGTTTCTCAGTGTGTCTCAGTGCTCCTTTGTGTTTCTCAGCGTGTATCAGTGTGTCTTAGTCTTGCTTTGTGTGTCTCAATAGTACTCAGGGTTTTTTTTATTGTCTCATTGTTGCTGTGTGTGTCTCAGTGGTTATTAGTGTGTCTCAGTGTTTCTGAGGGATTCTCAGTGTGTCTCGGTGTTGCTTTGTGTTCCTCAGTGTGTCTCAGGGTTTCTCAGAGTTTCTCAGTTTGTCTCAGTGTTTCTCAAGGTTTCTTAGTGCTTCTGATGATCTTGCATAGATGCACTGGGTTTCTCTGTGTTTCCTAGGGTGCCGTAGGGCTTCTCTGTGCTCCTCAGGGTTTCTTGGTGGTTCTCAGGGTTTCTCAAATTTTCTCAGTGTTTCTTGGGGTTTCTCAGGGTGTCACAGGATTTCTCTTTGAAAACCTGTGGGAAATCAAGAGAAACCTCGAAAAACAGTGCTTCCCAGTGTTGCTCTGGGTTTCTCATGGATTCTTGGTGTTTCTCAGGGTTTCTCAAAAAAGGCTGATTAACAACATCTGAGCAACTGAGCAATTCTTTTTCTCCCCTAACTTAATAGTTAATTTGGTTTGGTTGATTGTATGTTGAGGGTTCAGGGTTTCTCACCTTAATGTTTCTTGGTGTTTTTTCAGGGTTCCTCTGTTTTTGGGGGGTTCCTTTGGCTTCTCAGGGTTATTTCTCAGTGGTTTTTCTCTTATATCAGCCTGATTAACACCATCTGAGTCTTCTCCCCTAGCTTAATAGTTGTAACTTGGTTTGGTAGATTGTTTGCAGATCTTGAATCCCTTTTACATATTACATCCCTTGAAAATCTGCATATTAAGACTTACAGTATAATATAATGTCCCCCTTTTGATTAATTCTTGAAGATAAACATGAACAAAACATCCATAAAAAAAATAAAATAAATAAAATTGCATAATTTTCTCTGAAATATAATCAAGTCCTAGGCCGTAGATGATTAGCTGCTGATATATGTATATGTAAAAATGTGTGAAATCTAAAATTAAAAGGTGAGCTGGGTCGCCAGTATTAATGCTCTAAGCTGTCTGCTTAATTTGCCATAATAATCACTTTAGGAGAAATTACCAGGTCATGATTTTACTGTAAACCGCAGTAATCATTCAGCAGGCCTTAAAACTACAATGACTCTACTCATTTCAGTAACTGTGCTTTAAGATCTCATGATCACAATTTAGAAATGAAACTACAAATTACAAATGACAAAACTCTCTGCACCTTTCTACAACAGCACAGCTACAACGGCACTCAGGCTTTGAGCAGGGCTATGACGTCTGACAGAGGGGTGATTACTAGCATTCATGAAGCACAGAGTAAAACTGGTCCCCTGCTGTGGATGGATGAATGGAATAAGGGAGGAAGAAAGGAAGCAAGATTAGATTGAATCTGGAGTCTGGAATGTAGAGATCAGGTTAAACCAAAAGCTGGTCCTAATTCCTTGGATGAAATTCAAAGGAACTCGAGGAATGGAAGATCAGATTTGAGACACCTGGTTCAACGTAACACCTACAGAACTTCCTAAACTGTAAGACAGGTTCCTCTTTTTTCGATCAATTATATTACAACTTCACATTATGAGTTTTTAATGAAGAAAGATTTTGTCATGTTCATACAAACCACATTTATAGTGAGTCTAGATGCTATTTGAATCGTATAAGCTGTCCTGTTATCGTATTGCACAAGTATATGAGACTATCTCTACCTCATCTAGCACCTTGACAACACTGTGATTATGTAAAATAAAAAGGAGAAACCAAAATCCTTTGTCCTTGCAAAGAAGAGCATAAAGACAAACAAGATTAAAAGCATTTACAGACTTATTCATTGGAAATATACCAACAAACCTACACGTTTTTGTTACTGTTTTTCAAAGAAAATAAATTGCAGAAATAAACAGGAAACTAAAAGGTTTTGCCTTGACGGAACTAAGAGACTCAAACCCATATCCAACTGTGAGATCCACAAAGCCAGCTCCATGACGATATGGTGTGTTAGGAGTGTGTTGGAGTGGAAAAAACTTGAGTGTCCTGTCTGACACAGACCACTGACTGAACTCAACACCATGGAACAGTTTTGTGATGAACTGGAACTGGATACTCCTCGACATCTCTACATCAGCACCTGAGCTCATGAATGCATAGTCCAACACCTAATGGAATGCCGTCCCTGAAGACAGGAGGAAATAGTATTGGACAAATGTTGACTCATATGGTGAGAGCAGTGTGCATGACGCCACATGCAGACGCAGAACTAACGAACTTACGGTCTTCAAATTGATGCTAGTCGTGAGGGTTGCGATGCTCATCCTTAAACTTTTGTTTGCTAAATAGAAAGACTCGAAAGTGCTCGGACCGTGTTCACTGGACTTGGAAGTGAAGAAGATCCCATGGGACTAGAAGGCAGAATGATTGCACACAATTATCATTAATGATGACCTCATCGTGGATGTGGCTCCCTCTGCTGCGTGGACGCGTTGCGTGATACGCGATGAGCAGCCTGGAGATAAAAAGTCCAGGCCCCGGGAAAGTGTTGCAATAAGTCATGTAGTAAATTAGCTTTAGCTTCGAAAACACCCGCTGCTTGTTAAGTATTGCTGATATATGGGGATCTGAGCACTATGTCTTGCTATTTCACAGTGAAGCCTGTTGGCTGTCAAGTGTGAAATTGTTTATTTTCTTTTAAAGCTGAATTCTTAAAAAAAAAATTGTGCAATGCCAAAAACTTTGTGTAGATCAAAATGTATCACAGAAACATTACACCACTTTTTTAGTGGAGTGGCGTGGTCAGTGTCGCAACCAAATCATGACAGATCACCTCGAACAGCTGGTAGAGCCGCTGCCAAATATAGTTATATCCCAGTTATAAATGGGTCCATCTTCAGGAACGCATCAACATTTGTCTGCCGTCAAACAGAAAGCGAAGAGATTAACAAGTTGTGGCTGAATTCCATATACACAAGGACCTTTGGAAAAACAGTTCATCCAGATGTTCCTTTACAAGTGAAGTTGAATTCAGTTTTCTTGCCCGCATTAAATCCTCTTTCACACTATCCACTATTAGTAGCCATTTACGCTATATATAGCTTACTGAAACCGGGTTCAATTCCCACCCAATGCTCAAACCCCAGACACTGGATGAGGTGCTGGACCCAAGCCTGGATAAAATGGAAGGGGTTGAGTAAGAAAAGGCATCCGGTGTAAAACCTGTGACAAGTTATAGTGGATCAGATGGTCCACGACGGGAGCAGCCAAGAAAGCGACAAAAACTGGACATGATAAAACGTTAGAACAATGCTAAATAGTCCATGATGTCCATTTGTCCCCTTGACCCGAGCACTGAGTGAGCACTGCGCTTGTGTAGATGCGTTTTCTCCCACCCCTGTCCAGCGGAAGAGATTTTAACCGTGTGCCACCGTTTACACGCATGAAATCGATGTGCTTTACTTCGGCTGTGATGAAAGAGCCAGTCTCTCATTAGGCCGCAGCTTTACCTCAAGCTTCCTTCTGACCTGAAGGAAGAAGGGCTTTAATTAAATCCAGAAGAAGGGACTAAGCAGCAGCCAAGTTCCAATTACTGAAACCAGGGCATAAAACTTCACTCGGGCAAAGTAAACAGAGGGAGAGAGAGAGATAGAGAGCGTGTATTGATTAACACCATAGCGCTCATGTTCATCACTTTCTTTCTCTCTCGAGGTGGCGGCAGGCTAATGACAAGACAAATTAAGGCTAGAGACGGAGTCGCTTGTTACATCGCCGTTAACCCACCTCAACCCTCTTCGTCCTTCCGCGCTGCAACCCTACACAACTCATAGCGCGAGAATGCATAATTCAGTCCAAAAGGGATGGGATATTAAAATTACATAGGTGATGTGTCACATCCGTCAGACGTTCCGACCTTGCACTTGTCTCTACCTCCTGATGATTAAAGAAGTCTGACTGAGTTTCTCTCTCTGTCTTTGAACGTTAGCAAAGTGCCGAACCAAATCAAAGCTTTAACCGTGGATATACTGTACATCTGCGGACGTTTGTTTCTACATTCATGCTTTTTTTGTTGCATTTTTGTATTACTTTCTTATTATTATTTTACTCCTTCATTTTTTTCTGTATTAATTATTTTTTGTCTCTACAGGAATGATGGACTTTTTTATTTGTTTGTTTGTTTGTTTTTTCCTATTCAGGCATAGCAATGACTATCCGAGTCGGATTTAATAGTAGCTCAGGCTTTAAAAGTGCAGGTTTGGGAGCAGGTTCTGAAATGATGGTATTGGGTCATCTTTATGATTTCATGACCTTTACGTGATAATGTAATGAATATGTGATGATGTCCAGACATTTTGTTTTTAATCCATATAGTGGCGTTTCTATTAAAACATTATAGCATTACAGTCTAAACCCTTGCTGTAAGAGAGCCCCATAATATTTAAAATGTAGAATCAGAAACTGTCACTGAGCACCGAAATCAAAATCATCCTCCTCACATATGATTCATGAAAACCCTTGTGCCGCATCACTTTCTCTGCCTGGGGATTGGGAACATCTGGGGCTCGAAACAAACCCATTCGACAGTGTGTTTGAAACATTTCCCAGTGTAAGATTTCAGTCACGGGTCACTTCCTGCACATTGGAAACCACTAGAGCATCAGCCTCTAGATCAGTGCAGCAAACTGGAACAAAGTGTCTGCCAGAACCTACACATGAAAGAGTAAATAAACTGAGCTAGCATTTTTACGCAGGTCAGCCCAAGATCTCGGGTTAACTGGCGTGCTGCAGTTTCCATACCGTGTATTAAAAACAAGCAGAAATTTATAAATAAACAAAAATTGGTTGCATCATTAAAAAAAATTAAATTATATGTTTATGATCAGATCTGATCATTTTCATCCTGAGTATTTTTCCCACCTCTCCATCTCAGCCAAATCGTCGTTTCCCTTGTACGGCCTCCACAGTTCAAATGTTTTACTAAAGATCTCATCAGCGTCCTGTGCACAAAGTCTTCTGTAAATGTCAATCACTTTGAGAATCTCATTCATGAGGAATTTTATCAAAGTCCCAGTTTGAATTGAACACCCCTCATACAGCATATATATACAAACCAGTGGCATGCTTTCCTGGAAGCCATGAGAAGCCTGTCACAGTTTTTTAGGTAAAAAGAAAACACTTTGTTTAACACAGATAATAACCTCCTCTGTGCTGTTGCTGATGACTGTCCCTGTTTTTCACAGAGAGTGAAACAGCACCCCCCCAAAGGTTATGTGGTTAGTGTGTGGTGAAACCCGGTATTGCACTTTTACTGCCGTGTCGTAAGGGAAGCCAGGCCGAGTCAAAAGATTAACCAGTTAGAAAATCACAACGTTGTCAAACCAATTTGTCAGAACCATGCCAAGGGACGCCAGGGTGAAGTTGGCTTCCCTTGGTAAAAATAAATGAAGGATAAACCAAACAGGTGAGGCCGCTGTCATACCGCCAATAAACTGTAAGTCAGACACCCTTCGTCCTTCTACATCACCGTTAGCTAACGTTAAGAAAGTGCAGTTATGGAGGACAGAGATTTTGAGTTTTAAGTAAAAACAAATTTAACTAAACTAACACTAGAAAAGCAAATAAAACTCAAAAATCCGAAAAGCATAAGGACATGATGTCCACACCGAGTGTCTAGCTATTATTAATAAACTTACGCTGTTGTTCTAATTCACAGTGACTCTTATATTGCTTATTGTGCCATGCTTGTCTGGATTAGTTGCCTATGTTAATTGACTGTAGTGGTCATTTTATTGTGAGAGTTTACTGTAAACACAGAAAATAAAAAATATGGAAACAATATGTTTGTCAACTTCATATAGCGGAGATTATAAGTCGTGTGTTTAATATTTGTAGCTTGCTGAATATTTTTATACGAATGTAAAACAACTTTTTTTTTTATTTTGAGAGTTTGTAATGAACACATTGTCATTTTTTAATGCATGTGGATGAATATTCTGGCCTGCTACTTAGTATTCTGCTGTCTTACCAAACCTAACCTCTTTGTACAAGATCTGTTGTGTTCAACTTGTTCTTTAATAAGGGTCATGCAGACCTAAGACTTGATAAACTGCTCCCATCTATTTAAGTCTTGTCATGTATAAATAATGCCGTGGTGTGGTGCTGTTAAATTGGTTCCCAAAGCCCAGCTCCAGGAAGTGGGATGAATGGCCAACAATCCTTCCCCCACTGTGCTACTGAAGCCGGAATACACCATCACACATGATATAAATGAAGGGCAAGCTGTGTTAACCACAGTCCTACTCGATGGACAGAAAGCTGGATCCATACAGAACAGCAGCAAGAGTTTCGAGACTGAAAAGTGTGATGAAGTCGAACGTGAGAGGAGAGACAAGAAGACAGAACAGGAAGGCAAAGATTCCCCAAACTCAAAAATCAATTAATCTACAGAGTGGCGGAGAATAAACAGCGAGGTTCAGCCTAGTAATTCCAAGTACAGATAAGACTGTCCGGTCTGAAAACCAAACAAAATGTTCCGCTCACAAATCACACATTGTTTACAACTGACTCTGGCAGACAAGCAAGAAGAGTTTCCTGCAGAAGCCCATCAGTACATCGCTTTTATCCAGACGCCAGAATTCACACTTGCCTGAATACCGGTTAAAATCTCATTCTCTCAACAGTCATTCCCTCCTACTGTGCATCCATCAACCTCACAACTACAGAGGAACACAACCTCTCCAAAACATTTCTTAACCTGGGGTTGGTCATTTCTACTCTGACTCACTACTACGCCAAACCGTCTGCTCTTCATGCACGATCGCTCATCTACAAAAATCAGTAATTATTCTGCTGATGTCCTGTACAACATCTTGCTTTCAAGCCTGACAGTTCCTCTAAACCACGGTTCTGAACAACACCCCAGAGAAGCAAGTCAGACTCTCGCCTTCATCATACCTGGGATCTTCTCGGTTTTAGATCCAAGCATGCTCACAAGGTACAATCCTGTTTTTTAAGTGCTCATGCCTCTGAACTACTTAAATCAGAGATTTAACTTTGCATAGACTTATTTATTTTCCACTGAACTTTCAAACCCCAGAGCATCTTTCTCCTTGAGGCTGTGTGGGAGCACTTACCAAAGATAAGTTTATTCAAGAATGCTAATAGTATACCGTTTTTAAACTAAACATCTAAACTAAATTATGCATAAGTACGGCTTAAACAAAAATGTATCCAGAAAAGTAAAAAATACTATTAAGTATCAAGGGGTCCGTCAAGGGGTCGCCACAGCGGACCATCCGATCCGTACACAATTTTCAGCACAGGTTCTACACCGGATGCCCTTCCGGGCGCAACCCTCCCATTTTATCCGGGATTGGGAACGCGCTAAGTTCACTCGCAGGGGGTTTGGACATTGGGTGGGAACTAAAAGGGCTTCTACAAAAAAACTCCAAATATATATACGAGGGTGAGTAAAAAATTATCTACACTCCAGTTATATTAAAACTTATGTTGGCCTTATTGGTCTGTTGGTCTCAGTCAGCACTTTCCGTTCAAGGCTGCTGTCTCCCCGGTCACTGCTGTACAGGTGAATTTGTAAAACACAGTGATCCTTGCTTCTGTTAATTTTTCTGGTGGTTTGAAGTTCGATGGTGGATTGATGTTATTAAAGTTCAGTAAGTACAATAAGAAGAATTATCAGTAACAGCAGAACCACAGTGTCGTGTATTTCCTCAGGGCAGGGATGTTAAAGTAATATATAAATCACTGGCTACAACACTGGACTTCAGACAAGCAAACCACTGCAAAGAACACCATGTGACAACAACATATTTATTTCTTTTTAACAATTCTTTAGATTTAAGGTTTCTCTGCCTCAGTCATTAAACAAGGCAGAAACTGTATAGATGTACAACCTACTTATGGGCCACCAGGGACTGGTTTTGGAGCAGCTCTCAACGCAAATCTCAACCCTCCCAGATCTGTAGGACTTTGTTCATACGTGGTGTTTTGTTTTGAACTGCAATTATTATTACAATTTAATTATAAGAGTTATTATATTTAGTTATCAATACAATATGTTTTAAAAAATGTAGTTATGGGCCTCCAAGTGGCGCAGTGGTAAAGCGCTCGCCCCATCATCCGGAGATCGCTGGTTTGATTCCCGGGTGATGCTGTAACCTCTCGCAGCCGGAGGACTACAGAGAGCTGATTGGCTGAGCTCTCTCAGAGGAGAGGTACTTTGTGCTCCCACATTAATCACGGCTCTACAGCCAATCAGGTGCGTCAGTGAGCTCACGCAAGCAAAAGGAAGCGAATAGCGCCGTTACTCCACGTGAGCAAGCAGCCCTCCCGACTGAGTGGTAGTAGCCTTAATGTGGAACCCTAGTGACGAGGTGGAAATCAGGGAAGGGGGTATATTAGGGAGAAAAAAAAAACATCAGATTTGTTTTATTATTTTTTTTTCTAATAAATGAAACTGAAACGGGGGGGGGGAACTTGTTTTTTGATGATGAAGCCGTTTTTCCAAAGGACGAGGGAAGAGTTCGAGTCGTTATCACATACAGTATAATAAATACGCTTTTACTTCCTGAAGCTTGTCCAAGGTCAGCCAGACAGGAAGTTCTGAGTTAAGGGAAAGTTTCAGGGGTAAGGTTAGAGTCTGAACTTCTGATGCCTGTAATAATCACGTACATTGCTTGTTGTTGTTATTGTTGCTGCACGTTGTTGTGCGCTGATATTATGTGTAACTGCGTATTGCATGGTTTGTTTTTTGTGCAAGTTGGGGTTTATAATTGATGAACTTTGTGTGCATGCAAATCTAGCATCTTAGAAGGCTTTTAGGTTTTCCTTCTGCAACGCAACCTTGAAGGTTCTGTGTAGAACCTCATGATCAGTATATGAAGAAGAAGAATTCTTTGCAAGCTTAAATCCCATAATGAAACAATTCAAAGTGTGAGCTACAAGTTGCCAACTATCAGCCATTATTATATTTCTGGAATACTTTAAACATGTCAGAGGTTCAGCTGTCTGCTTGGCCATGTGATAGATTTTGGGTAAAAATAGTTAGCGATGGAAAAAATGAACAATTCTGATCCTGATCCTGCTAAAGGGTTCCAGTTCTGATAAGAAACACCCAGTTGTGAGGGTTCTCCAAGAAGATCAACCCGAAGAACCCTATGTTTCTAAAGCTGGAAATTTCCTGAGTGTGTTTCCACGTGAATGCGCATGAATGCGTCCACATGAAGGCCACAAGCGGTGTCCCTCTTCTAGGAAGTTGTTTTTTGGACTTTTTTTCTGTATTTTATGGTTTGGTGTTTTTGAGCTCAGTCAGTAATTTTGGCTCGGTTTGGGCCTAAATCAGTACAACATGCGATTCCTAGAGCGTAAACTTCCACAGCATGAAAGTGGATCTTTACCAATACCTCCGGTCAGACTGTGTGTGTATGCATTACCCGAGAGACATAGTGTGTAAATTATGGTGGAATTTCTCTTGATAGAAACACAAAGTTTGTAAAGATTGACGTTAGCATTTCAGACAGGACTATGTACACCAGATGTACTCTGGTAATAATGAATAATAATTCTATTTTCTCCGTGCACACACACACACACACACACACACACACACACACAGCTGGTTTTCTGTTATTGTGAGGACCCTCTGTTAAAACAGATATTAATGCAGCTGCTGTGTATGAACGTGTGATATCCCTATGGTGTGTGTGTGTGTGTGTGTGTGTGTGTTAATATTACACTATGTTAATATTTGAACTGCGTGTTTTCCACAAAATTGAACTACAGCTGTTAGAGGTTAGGTTAGTTCATATTTTGTCTTGCCGAGATAAAGACCTCACACTGATATCAATCCGTCCTCACTCATCGTCTCATGGTATTACTTCTTTCGTCCTATCTCTGTCTCTGACTGTCTCTAATCTGAGGAGCGAAGGCGTAGACACAACACTGTTTCGGGTAACACACGCCTTCGCTCCAGCAGCCGCGCGGTGAACAGGAGCTGTCGAGGCCAGAGGAGGCCAGTGTCAGGGTCACAGAGTTCGTGTCACAGTGTGTGTGTGTGTGTGTGTGTATGTGTGTGTGTGTATGTGCGTGTGATATATACACAACCCGCTTTTTCACCAGCTATAAAAATACATACATCCATACTGTACAAATATACGAACGTCTAACATCTAACTCTCCAATTCTCACTTGTTTCCTCAAGCTTGACTTATCAGAAAACCACATCTCAATTTATTTTATTCCAAATTTCTAACTTTTTTTAATTTTGACTCGACTCATCTGACTTTTTATCTCCCATGTTTGGTTATGTCCAAAGGTCCACGTATCTTAAAATTATCATTTAAAATTATAAAATATATCTTATATATCTTAAAATATTCATTTATCTCAGATTTTTAATTCTTGACTATTTATATTTTTTAAAACTTATATCTCAAAAGTTGGACTTGTTTGATTAAAAGTAAAAAAAATTTTGGCTAATTTTTGAGGTGATAAACATCAGATAAATTTTAGCCGACATCCTCTTAATGAGATCATTTGTGCCGTTATTTGGTGCCATCCTGGATAAATACATTTGAATACAAAATAGGGAATTTTATAGTTATTTATCGCTGTTTAAATTGCAATTACAATATGTGTCTAAATAATTAAATTAGATTTTTTTTTCACTTTTATTTTAGATTTTTGTTTTCATTTAATTTTTTTAACAAGTTTGTACAGCCCTAGTCACTTCTGATTTCTTTTTATTATTATTATTTTAGATGTTAAGTGATTCAAAAATTGTACTTTGTTCGTAAATATTTTTTTTTTATTAACATTTTGACACATATTTCTGCAAAAGTTTTTTTTTTTTCTGAGATTTTTTTAAATTTAAAATACCAAAATAATACTTTCTTTTGATACATCTTTGGATTTAAAATGTCTTAATCATAAATATTTTCAAAGAAATATTTGTTACACACAGTGCTAAAAAGCAAAAATTTATTTTTATTTCACATGTACCCCAATCTTGAGAACTCAAACTGAGATAATGACTAAACTAAAATTTTCAACATACACAACATACACACTATTATATGTATAATAATAATAATAATAATAATAATAATAATAATAATAATAATAATTAAATAAATAAATAAAAATTTAATTGTGTAAAAGGTCTTTTTTTTACTCTATTCCAATCTTCTCCAGACATGACCTGTATGTGTGTGTGTGTGTGTGTGTGTGTGTGTGTGTGTGTGTGTGTGTGTGTGTGTGTGAGCAGGCTTTCATTCCAACCAAGCAGAAGCCACATTTTAATTAGTTGTTCTTGGCCTTCAGTGGACGATCAGGTGTGGTTCCTGCTTGGTTGGAATGAAAGCCTACACACACACACACACACACACACACATACACACTCACAGACTCTTTCTGGTGAAGATTGGACACCACTGCTTTAGTGTGTGTGTGAAGGCTGCATTTGCAAGTGCTCGTCTGCACTTTAATATCCGGTGATATTAGAGAAAAACTCAGTTTGACTGAATCACATGAAATAGAAATATACTGAAATATCTGTACAAAGAACTGTACAAGTTCAACATGACCTCCAGTTTAGCTAAAACAAATGTGTTTGTCGTTCATCATAACGAGAAATCCAGTGAAGACCTCGTGAGGACGTCCCAGAATGCAATGCAGCGTATTGATGCTGAGTTACTCCAGCTAGTTAGTGATATATTCAAGTAACGAGCACGATGGTGATGATGATGGTGATGATGATGATTGGGTAATAGATTAAAGCGCTGCTGCATCCGCGATCAGCAAGTAGTGGAACTGCATTATGGGTAAAGGGAGGAGTTCATGGTTATGATCAGGTTGCTTAATTGCTGGGATTTGCTGTCATTCTAGTCTTGAGATCTTACAGCTCTGACGCTTAACTTGTGTGCGCATGCTAGATCGTGGCCTATTAGAGTTTATGTGTGTGCGTTTCCTCTCTTTAAGACAGGTTGTTGTCCTCCACACCAGAACACAGCGTCTTTGTTCAGAAACAGCTCATAACTGATAATATTGTTTGCACTACGGCGTGAGCGAGTTCCCGCTACTCAGGTTCGGTTTGTCGTTTTTATAATAAAATGTGTTTCGCGTTATCTCTGGTCTGGAAGAATTTGAAGTTCTGCTCGGGATATGGAGACCGAACCACGGCGTGCGCTGACGATCTGTCTGCTCACAGAGGTTATAAAGCCGCTCGAGACGGAGGACAGAACGCCGATCATCTTTTGAACATCCCGAAACGCTTAGCATAACGCTATTAAAATGATGGCCGTGAGCGCTCTGTGACATTCCTGATAACGTTAATAGTTTGTTTTAATGCCGAACACGTGAACACGGCACGATGGGAAAATATTTACTCAACGAGAGCTGGCAAGACACCTGCTCGATCCACATGGCCAGATTAGAAATCAGCCTGGAATTTAAAAAAAAAGAGCGATAAGGATAAAATAAAAGCTGATAGACTGATAGAAATGTTCATTAAATTCACTGTGTAGTGATTCCGGTGTGATGAGGAGAACAGGAGATGTCTTGAGCTTCAGGGACTTGCATCATTTCCATGAAATCTCTCTCTCTCTCTCTCTCTTTCTTTCCTCCTCCTGCTGCATTCCAGAGGATTTTCATACTGCAGGCATTCAGACGATTACAGCAGGAGGCTGAGATTTCACTTGTGGCTTTTTACAGCCTCCGCCGTCTCTGTCTGTGGGCTGCATTTGCTTTTAGCGCCCTCGCTTTAGCCGGCTAGCACGAGTGCTAATGCTTAGCTAAAACTCGGCTGCTTCATGCTGTCCTGTAGATTGTTAGAGGTGTGTGATTAAACTTTATCTGCGATATGAGTCACTGAATCTGGGACGTCAGCTTTCAGTTTAGATTCGAGTCGCACTTTAGCACTTATTAAGGTTAACTTAAAAACGGTAATTTGTTTAAAACCTACTGGACTAGAACATGGAGCAGGAAATAAATACATCAGCCTTGGAAGAGTTTTAAAGCTATGTACAGTACAGCAGTACCTCGGCATACGGATTTAAACCATTCCTGAGGCGAGTTCTTAAAACGAAAAATGTTGTATTGTGAAACGCATTTTCCCATAGGAAATAATGTAAATGCAGAAAATCCGTTCCAGCCACTCGAAAATATTACCAATTTCCAACACTGTAATCATATTTTGCATATACAAACATTTAGAAAACATGTGTAAATGAAGTAAAAATATGAAATAAATAAGACATTAAACCTCACTTAATATCGGCACCGGCTTCTTTAAAAGCCAAACTGAAAGCGGCTCCCTTTTCTTCATGCTGCCGTCCTTGATAACATTCTTGGGACCCATGGTGCGAAGTCTTAACTAAATCTTACACAAAATGCAAAAAAACCAAAACAGAAAAATTATGTACACTTGCATCTCTTGGCTTTCCACTAATGCAAATTAGCCGTCATACGGTTCGGCTCGGTTCAGTTGCTCAGATGCCGAAAATGCTTCATATGCCGAGGAAAATTTCTTGCAAAATTTCAGTCCTTAAGGCAAAACTCATAAAGGCAGGGCATTTATACGTTTGCCAAGGTAGCACTCTACTTTCATTTTTGGGCAGTACCATTTTCTGCCACCTACTGGACTGCGGTATGGAGCAGTGATGAAAGTACATCATCCTTTGAGTTACAAAGCTACAGCATGTACAAATATTAGGGACTTCACAGTTCCACAGTGAATCTGTACAAAAGGAAAAGGCTTTGAACTGAACCTCCTCAGAAATGGAAGACCTCCTCAGAAGACCTTCCAAAATGAGTCCAAGAGCACTGCGGCGACTCACACAGGAAGTCACAAGTTATGACTCCGCTATTAGAAATACTGTGGTCAGGAAAGGCAAACACATGATAGAGGCAAGGGGAAAACCAGTACTAATCCAAAAAGAACTTTATATGGCTTACATGGGTTTTGCCACAACACACCTTTGTGACCCTTAAAACTTTTGGGAGAATGTTCTATGGACTGTGAAGTGAAAGGTGGAAGTGGGAAAGGACATCAGACAGCTGATCATGCATGCTATTGCCAGAGTAATGTTGTGAGGATGATTTCCGGCTTCAGGGCCAGGGTGAAGGAAAACATGAAATCCACTTTCAGCCACAGAAAGAAGAAATCCTGGATAGAATTCTAGGTCGATCACAACCAGGTTATGCAGCAAAGCACTGATCTGATTTGGAGCGATCTAGTCAAAGAACCCTCGGTCCTCACCTCCAGCGTGGCAGCACTAAAGCAATTAAAGAAGAAGAGTGGGCCAAAATTCCACCAGAGACAAGTCAGAACCTGATCTCCAGTTATATCCAGTAGCATTTGGTTCGGTATTAGGTTGCTGCTAAAGGTGGCACGGCTTTAAGGTGGTAAGCTGGTAAATTCAGGATTGGAAACGGGAATCTGGGAGCTGTAAAGCTGCAATTCTAGCTGTGTTAACTGGAAAAGTTTTTTTAAAAAATAAAATTTTTCCCATCTTTAAAGAATCTGAACTTAATTCGATTTGTTCTATTTTTTACAATTCAAACAGCAAAATCATCTCAGACTTTCCTGTTTAAACCTTTAAAATGTCTGTTTATCTCCACCGCACCATATGGAGGAGACGTATGAGAGGGGGGAAATGAAATAAAAATAAAAGGAGAAGGCGGCCCTGGTGGGACCGTCACAGAAAACAAGAAGCCGGAGAGTTCCAGGGCACACGCCAGGCACTTTCTCTTAAACGATGCCTGAATGGGATGTTAAATAGCTGGAATCCTGCTCTATGTTTATCTTTCATGCGCGGTCGAGTTCAGGACGTCCTGTGTGCCCGGCCTCGCCGCGTAACTCCGCGAGGAGAGTGCGAGAGTGTGAATTAGTGCATCAGTCACGGGGAAAACGTTTTATATATATACGCCGGCAGATCCTGGTGGAGATTCGGTGTTTACTCTCGGCTTTTACAAGGCACCAGAACACGTTACGCGCGTGTGTTTAAATTCCCATGAATGTGCACATTAATAAGGTGGACGTCATTATAAATACCATCATGCTTGAGGAAGAATGAAATGCTTCAGATGGAAGACAGATGTGTAAGAGCACTCTGTATGATTTTCTTAAAAGGAAATTTAGTAGCTGAAACCGACCCCTCGTGTAAAAACGGCTTCTTGGGGAGTCTAAGATTTAAGCGCTGCCATTCGCCACCTGTTATGTGTAAATGAATCATAATGCCTGCGTCCATCCATCATTATTTAGTGGCCTGAAATATTGATGGGACGTCCGTCTGAGCCAACAGCAGTGAGCGATTTTCCTCGATAAAAAAAGCGTACTATTTATAGCGCACTGTTAGCTCTTAACGAGCGCGATTCGTTTGAAATGAAACGAGATGGCCAGGATCGGTGCAATTACTCTTATTGTCTTGCAATTTTTGCCTCATTTGAAATTCGCCATCTTTTTTCCGTTATTAGGAATTCCCTTTCTTGCCTGAAAAGTGAAATAGAGAAATAAATGCCGGCTTTATGAGCTGCGATGAGAATTGGGAGAAAAGAAAACAGAAAAGAGAGCCATACACGTAATATCCTGCAGTGTAATATCATTCTAGTTTCCAGCAGGGCTCTCTCATTTCTTCGGCTCTCGTCGTGCTCTAAGTTGTTTTTTTTGTTTTGTTTTTTTTTAACCAAGAATGTCACGTGTTTTTCGAACATGAAAAGAGGTACTCTTTTTTAATTTTTTTTTTCCAAGGTCAGTCGACATTAAGCAGAGACTGGAGGCAGAAATATGTTAAATAAAAACAGTAATGTCTGACAAGGCCTCTGAGACTCATACGTGCCAGTCACTTATTGAATACCAGAGTCTAATTTCACTCTGACATAAAAGAGAAAACACTTTAAAAGTCTCTTCTGGTAGATCGCAGCTCTTCGGTGAGGGCCAGCAGACGGAGCAGCCAAGCACGAGAGCTCGGGCCAGAGCAGGTGAGCTCGTCTGAGTCTCAGAGCAACACGCCAACCATCTACGGGCCAAATGTAAAGGATGAAGTGTGGCCATCGTTACTGTAGAAGTCGTTTCCATAACAGGAACCTCCTCGGAAATCCAGGAAATTTTGTAAGGAACTTTAGGTGTTTATCAAATGCAAGATCAAATGTATATACGTTTTCTTATATCCAACCCACAACCGATGTCAGGAACTTTTACTGCAATGCTCAGTCAGAAGGTTTATCAGGAACCGATCAGGAACCAATCGGGAAGTTAGGAACCACGCTTTCACTGCAAGAACTTGTTCAGCTTCGTCTAAATCCACATACTGTACGTCGCTGGTGCTGAGACATTTTTTTCAGGAATCTGGAAGGTTTTCAAGGGAAACAGGAACTTTTTTATAAACCTCAATGGTGTCATAATTGTTAAAAAGCAAGCAAAAAAAAAATCACGAGCTTGGTTCCTTTCTGCAAAATTTTGAACTTTTTTTCAGGAAGCAGGAATAATTCAGGAGCCTCGGTCACATTTCCTTTATTGAAACCCATACAACAATCTCCAGAACTCAGGGACCGTGGGTATGTTTCCACTGCTGCGATCTTTCATAGGGACCTAGGACTTGAGTATACTCATGCTGCACTAATGTTTTCAGGAACTCTGGAAAGTTTTTTTTTCTTTTTTTTTCCCCACTGCGACCTGAGACCTTTTCAGGCACGTGATCAGGAATTCAGGGAAATCAGGGTGCATTTTTTACCGCAGGAACCTTTACAGTAATCCAGGAAGTTTGTCTAAGGAAACTGGTATCCAAAGGTTTCCACTGACCGATGATCTTTCCCAACAGTTTAAAGACATAACACACTGTACCGCTTTATATACAGTAGTGACATTCCTAGTACATGACGGGACATTCCTAAAGGTCTGAAGGGGACCAGAAGCTGAAGTTTGAACTGCACAGTGGGGAAAAGCTTACAAATCTGTATGGGGAAAGTAGTTCTTGTTGGTCTCTTTGTAAAAGAAATAATTAAATAAATAATTTTAGCTTTTATGACCCCTTACACTTTAGGTTGGAGTTTACAATGTGTTTAAGCTGACTTGTTGAGTCATTGATGTTTGCATTAAAAGCCTTTCAAAAAGCAATCAGAGCTTTGTATACCTCCTATGTACGGTCTAAATAATAAATATAATAACGTAAATGATGGTAGATGACGGTACAGGTGCTTAGTGGTTAGCACTGTCATCTTGCACCTCTAGGTCCTGGGTTCGATTCCTGGATCAGGTTTGTGTACCTGGAGTTCGCATGTTCTCTTCATGCTTGGTGGGTTTCCTCTGGGTTCTGTGGTTTCCTCCCACAGTGCAAAGACATGCAGATTAGGCAAAAAATTCCCAAATTCCCGTAGCGTGTGAATGTTGACCGGAGGTCCTACCACGGCTGTACAAATGGGAATAAATACCATTGGCCTCCATGGTCTCTAGTTGGACAACAGAGGTTTCTAAATGGATGGATGGATGGACAGTAGGTAAGTTAACAATGGTGATTTTCAAACCAAACCAAAAACCATGGACCTCCAGGGTCCCTGAACTCTATTTTGACCCATCGGGTAAGCTGATCAAGGACCCAAGATAATCTAAATAAGCTGCAATTAACCATGAACAACCTTTTCCCACCTCCACAAGGTATATTTAATTTGGCCTGACTTCTCCTGCTGGAATTGTGAGTAAAAGCTAAATCATACCCTGAAGCTCTTCTATAATTACCCTTGTTGTTTTTGCGTTTAACACAAGCACCACATGGGAAATGATGTAACCTCCTCACAACCTCCTACTGTCTTGGGTACCATTACGTGATGAGAACCAGACACAGGTACTCGCCCAGGGTACATCGAGTTCTGGATTTGGTTTTGCTCGCACTAGCACTGTGTCGTACTGTCGTGTCCTCTGGACTAAAAAAAACAAAACAAAGCAAAACAAAAAAAGCCTAAGAGATGATGATGAGATGCACTCGCACTGGATTACCACAGACACAAAGAGTTTCCATTTGGCCGAGGAGAAGATTACTAATTAGAAGACTGTGATTATAAAGTTGTTTACTTCTAATCACTTCAAGGTTTCTCCACGGCTCAGCTGCACCGAGCCCGAGTGGAGCTGGCACCGTATCAGGCCCGCGATGTGCCAGAGATCGAGCGTTACCTGCGTACAGTCTGAAACGGTTTTAAGCGATAACACATCGGGGAAATGCTTTCAACATGACTCTCTGCCCTTCTCTGTCTTTTTCTCATGTTCTCAGACGTGAGCGTGTACAGATATCTGTCTGAGTCATGAGCTGCCCTCCTCTGGTAGCATTAGGCTGCTGTTTGAAGTCTGCACGTACTGATGGCTGCGATATGGCCGTATTACTGCACCAATACCATCAACATGTCTGCAATGTTGACCTCGCGTGCTCCAGATTCTCAGTGGAGATGGCTACAGAAGGGCTTAGTGAGCACACACTTACACACACACACTTACACACACACACATATTCGTGTGATAGTCAGCGTTATCTGTGTTATCTTGGAACGGAAATCCATTTGACATGTTTCCCTTCATCCTGTTTACTCCGAGTGCATGTGTAAAGCTTAACAGATGGTAAAAATAGCACAGATTTAAAATCCTTATCAATCTTATCAAACTTTCCAATGTTGGAGCCAAAAATAGTTCTGTTTATTTACTTACATTTACATTTATGCCCCTATAATTGGCAGTTACCCTTATAAAGAGAGATAGATATCGTATGTATCTGAGGGTTAAGGGCGCTGATCAAGGGCACAACAGAAGCAGTTTAGGGATAATGTGTTGTTAACCCTCGAGCTCCTGATCAGTTGACCATTGTCATGGATTGTCCATGATTCAGAAGGTCTCAGAAGGTTTTAAACCTCATAACCACCCTTGAGCGAGGCCCTTAACCCTCAACTGTTCAGATGCATGATGAGATAAAAGTGGAAGTTCAAAGTTACAAAAGTTCAAAGCACTTTTGTAAGTCGCTCTGTGAATGTCTTAATAAATGTATAAGCTACTCTTGCTGAGGTCATGTGAAAAAAAAAAAAAGATTAGCATTTTTTTTGAATACTTGTGAATGAATTCGATTTTCCCTTCAAAGCAACACTTCTGATTTAGGAATTCCTTAAATCTACAAAAAAAAAAAAAGAAACTAGGTGTTTTCAGATCAAAGTCAAACTTGCCCGAGTTCAGGAACTTGCCCTTAGACGTACAATACAAGTGAGTTTATGTTGTCATTTCCTGCCTGTTAGAAATGCACGCGGTCCTGGCATGGTGTTTGTGGCGCTGATTAGTCTGTTTACCGCCGCTGATAAACACGAAGATGAGAGGATGTTTAAATAGCTCAAATCATCGTATTATTTTCTGATCTTTCCACATTAACTTCTACTCAGCATGTGACCGCACTGGCACAGCCTGCGAGCTGCGTGTTTCTTAAACGGATGTCATTGCGTGTCATCTGGAGGAATCCTGACATGCTGAAGCTATGAGGAGCTGATCGTGTCTGCTTTTAATAACGGTTCGAGAGGTGAGGTGGTGGAGCGGGCGGCGTTGCCACCTCGGGGTGTAAATGTGGATCCTGAGTCGGGGTTAAGGTGTGAACACATGCATGGATATTCCCTGGGTGGGTCTCCTCACAGGAAACTAACCTGAATTGCTTTTAGGTGCAAATGAACGTGGTCGAGTGTGGTCGAGTGGTGCCCTGCAATCAACTGGGAACTGGGGTCCCATACAGGGTGTATTTCTGCCCGTACAGCCAAAACATGGTATCGGTGCTAAAAAGTGTCTCATCTGGGTGAAAAAGTGAATTTTCAGATAGGATCATATAACACCATTTTTCATGATGCTTAAAGCTTCTTATTCCTCGATAAATATGCATACACATATTTAATTTTTTTTATGACATTTAAAGAAACACATTTGCCAAATACAATTTCATGCCCTTTTTATGTAGTGTCTGTAACGTCAGATGAAACTTGGCCAATTTAGATTTCACGTGAAAAGCCATAAACCTAAAAAGTGTATTATTCTAAAATTCTAAATTGTTATGATTTTGCAACATGAATTTGACATGGTTACGGACGCTACAGATTCTTTTGGGGAAAAAAAAAACTTAATTTTGCACGGAATGCTTCAATATAAGCAACAATTTTTACAGGTCATTTGCTTCTAGACGCTTACACCAATTTTAGTAGTAACACTAATAAAAAAATACGAATAATTTGCATTTTAAATGATTATTGTTTGAAGCGAGACAGTATAACGCTGAATAATGTCCATTTTTGGAGCAACATATAAAATCATCTCCCCCAGACTGCTGAAGTTAGCAACTTGAAATTTTGGACTGTGGGAGGAAACCGGTGTACCCAGAGTAAACCAACCAAGCACGGGGAGAACATACAAACTCCACACACACAGACCCAAAGCAGGAAGTCGAACTCGGACCCTGGAGGTGCGCGGTGACCGCGCTAACCGCTACGCCACCGTGCCGCCAATATACTCATATATCATTATTAAACCTCCTTTTAGACACCGTCTCCTGATGATTCCAAGCGTGAAAATTTCTTATTCTATTGGAGGTTGTCTGTTTTTTTTTTTTTTCCAGCATTATAAAAAAAGCACAATTATCTGCCAACAGAATAAGAAGAGCTGTCGAGCCTGGAACGAATAAAAGCCCCTGAAATGATTATTGTGTGATTATTGTGAGTGGCGGTGCTCTTCACTACGGCCTCTGGTTTTGTTATAACCTGCCTGGAATGTCACTTTAGAAAAGCTGCATGAACCAGGGACTTGACTCAGACTCGCAAGTGCTTTCTAATTCATTCCAAACCTTTTCCTCATTAGCGAGCAACATGAGTCATTCAGCCAAGAGCTTTCAGAAACACACGTATCCGTAAACTTGCATAAGATGATTTAAAAACTTTCTCCTCCTGAATTGTTAAACATTAGGCAAATAAATATTGAAACACGCCCCGACAGCTACAGTATATATTATATAAGATGCACTTAATTGGCAGATGAGGGCTGTAATTCTTCCTTAAATAAATCTCCGAACAAAGCTCTGCTCCCGTAAGCGCTCCATGTTCTTTATTTTAAAAGCTACTGAGAGGCCGATAGATCAATATTCGCATCGGGGCAAATCCGCAATTTCCTTTGCTTCTTTCTTTTCTCTTTTTCTCACAATACTGCCACTGTTTGCTTGCGCTTGGTGCCTGTCCAGGGAGCGCCACAGCCCAGAACATGTCACCGCCGTCGACACAGTGAGAGGCACGGGAGATGAATGTGTCGAGAGCGGGCCTCTGCAGGATTAAACCACACAACTCAGTGCTATAGAAACCAGACAGCATTCTGTTTTGGACCAGGAGTAAGAGATCACCTTGGTTTTTTTTCTCCTTTTTTCAGAGAAATATCTTAAGCAAAAAATATCCTGCGCGCTCGGTTCTGAGGTCATGTCTGTCGCTCGCGTCAGGCGCATCTTTGTGGTTTGTTGTCCGAACGCGAGCCAAATCGTCCAACGACTGAGGCCATGACCGGCTCCCTCTTTCTGTGTGCTGCGAGCCATCACTGATAAGCCCGGGTGTCATTACCACGAGCGCGGTATTTACTCTTGTAATAACGCCAATATGATGAGGGAGCGACTGAAAGAAACAAAGGAATGATGAGGGGAGGAGAGGGAAGGGAAGGCAAGAAAGAACAAGAGACAGATTAGTTTGGAAAGGACTACAGACAGATTAAAGGGAAACAAAAGAGTTGAAGAGAGATGCAGGAGAAAAAAGACGTGGTGGGATGAGTGAGGAAGTGAGGCAGTCTGAAAAAAAAATGGAAACAAGGCCATAGACAGACAGAAAAAAACATGAGTTACTGAGAAAAATGTCCAGAAGTCGTCGATCCTGGCGAAAATGAGAAAGACAGAATGAAAGGTGGGGTTTAACGGACGGGGAAGGAATGAGAAAACAAGGTGCGAGCTGGAGGGACGGTGGGACTGATCGTGGGTGGAGCAGGTTGGCACGCCGACTTGGCAGCGGCCGAGCGATGGGAAAAGCCAACATCTTAACTTCATTCACAGATGCTCCTTGGCATTATTAAAGAACACTGAGCTTTTTTTTTTTTTTTTAAACACTCACATCTGGCACACAGAGTAAAAAATGAGCGTCTGCCTGCTGAAGTTATCTTCCACCTTTTTCTCCTTCATATGAATAGTGAAGGATGTCAGCATGTCTTTTTTCAAGATGTAAAAATAGCAGGTGACACTGAGCACATGGAATGCGGTGTAGAAAGAAACCTGCGCGTACTTTCAGAGACTTCCTACTGAACGCAACAATGGAGGGAGAAACCTCGAGTCTGAAGCTTCCCAAGAGTCTGGAGCTTTCATGTAAACCAGGACTTTACATGAAAAAAATAAAAAATGAAGGGATGAGATGTGTGAGGTTTCAATCTTAACAAGAACAAATTGTTAATCAAATGATGTACTAACATTATAGTTACACAGATGCGTTAATTTGAAGTAATTAACAGTTGCAAGTAAATTATTTGTTACATTTATCTGAATAGAAATGATTAATTTTATACATGTAAATTTTTTGCTCATTTTAATGCACCAATTAGTCACTAGTAATTAGTTAATTAGTAATTATGTTGTAACGTCATCGTAGCAAGTTATGAGCAGCTATTAATACAATTATCCACTTTGTAGCTGTTATTAAGTAGTAAGTTATTATAACAAATAAGTATAACTAATGGAAATAAAACAAATTAAAAGTTATATACAAATACTTACAGCCAATTAGTGCTAAAAAGTGTCTCATCTACTGTAGGTGAAAAAGTGAATTTTCAAGTAGGATCATGTAAGACCATTTTTAATAATACTATACTACTATAACAAATAATAATGCTTCTTATCTCATGATCCTTTTTTTTTTTGTAAATATACATACACATTTATATTTCCATCAGATAAAAAGAAACACATTTGCTAAATACAAGTTCATGCCATTTTATGTAGTGTCCGTAACTTTTTAAAATTAAAACCTTTCAGTGATCTTGACTGTAATCGAGGTGAAACTTGGCTGATTTAGATTTCACATAAAAAGAGACAAACCTGAAAAGGTGTATTATTCTAAAATGAAAAACTGTTAAGACATTTCAGCATGAATATGACATGGTTACGGACACCGAAGATATTTTTTTGGGGGGGAGAAAATCCTTAATTTTGCATGGAATGCTTTAAGTAAGCAACAGTTGTTTACAGGTCATATGGTTCTAGAAATTTACACCATTTTAGGTATCGATACTCATAAGGGAATGTGAATAATTTGCATTTTAAATGGTGATTTATTGTTTGAGACGAGACGGTATAACGCTGAAAAATGGCCATTTTTGGGGCAACATATGCTGTAAAATCATCTCTTCAAAACGGCTGAAGTCAGCAACTTGAAATTTTTTAGGGGAGCGAGATCGGTCACTTCCATGTTGCATAAACTTCAGAAGTAGCTTCTTTGGCTCACTCACATTTTCTATATTATATGTATAACAAAAAATAAAAATAAAATCAGCACCAATACTGTGTTTTGGTCGACCGTAAGCATCATACATACAAGTCAGTCATTGAATTAGATATGAACTTATTAAAATCAAACGATAACGATAAATGATCAGTTTCCAGTTTTGATCAAATAGTTACTAACCGTAGCAGCAACATGTTAATCAGGTTAATCTAAATCATACAAATTTTACCTAAAAACAAAAGCAGAAAAGAGGGCTTGTCTTTTACACCCTCCATACCACAACACCAGGAGAGGTGCAGTATTTAATCAGTTTGGAGAAATTAACTTTCATTATATAACTTTCCTTATAAAATCTTTAAATAAGATAAATCTGGTCATTCATTATGGATTTTAATAAATTATGATATAATGCCTTATAGTCTCATATGAATCCCCACAAGTTACATAATTCGTTTATAACCACCAGAAGATAATAATTTATTCCTGGATATATTATATACATATACATCATATTACTATGTCACTACTATTGCGGTGTTACTCTAATCTGTAACCTTATATGACATCATATGCGCGTCTTTGTCTTCTTTTTGTACCCTAAAAAAGTTGTAAAGGTGTCATGTTTGAACCTTTCATGTCAGATGGTATTGTACTGGACAGAACCGAGGTATGTCTCAATTTTTTGATGTTTAAGGACTATCTGGGCGACTCCACATCCTGTCCTGATTCCATCTGTCACTTTAAGTCTCTGATCTGTAAGAGAGATGAATGAATGGATGAGTGAGTGAGTGTGAGTCTATTTCCAGTCCTGGGGAAGTCCAGGCAATGCCAGTGTTCATAAAGTTTCATCTCAGCCTTCGGAGTCGCAGTACAAACCTGATCAGTGGCTGCAGGAACATCTCAGTCGGATCGGGGACGCACTGTAACCCTGGATAGCCGTGCACTTCTTGAAATTCAGATGATCTTAGGGATTCTAGTCTGTGCATCGTCCTTTTAGGCTGTTTCAGTTTTGAAACCAAAACATAAAGGTGTCATTCCATCCATCCATCCATCCATCCATCCATCCAGGAACCTCTGTAGTCCAACTAGGGTCCAATGGTGACCATTGTATTTATTCCCATTTTCTGGCCGTGGTGGGACCTCTAGTCAACATTCACACACACTAATTAGCCTAATTAGCCTAATCTGCATGTCTTTGGACTGTGGGAGGAAACCTGGGGAGTACCCGGAGGAAGCCCAACCAAGCATGGGGAGAACATGCAAACTGAGGCAGGGATTGAACCCCGGACTCTGAATGTGCGAGGCAGGCCATGTGCCATTCATTTTAAAATTAGTTTTATTTAAACAGACGAAAGTCTTCATAAGGGGCAATATGATGATCTGGCAAAGAAGGACATGAAGAAATACAGTAGCTGTGAGATAAAATCGTCATAAAAATAGCATCGTTTGGGGCTAATGGAGGACACAGCGTTGTGCTAACCTGGCTCACATCCGTGTAGAGAAACCCCTCAATGACGGGCAGATTTTCCCAGAGCTACGACTTAGAAAGCTAAAAGAAATTAACTTCAACCTTCAGTTTACATCCTTTGGGTCATGAGAGACGCCTCATCATACTCAAATCTACTGCAGCTTGTCCACTTAAATAGAAACCATTTCGTTTACTTTCAAAACTGATTCTGATTGAATGGATGACACACAAAGTGATTCTGAAGAACCGTGATTAAAGCTAATCCTGCCAATTACAACAGCAACAACATATACACGGATATTTAACTGGAAATTTTGCTGTTTAAAAACACCAATCGTGCTTTGACAGTCAGTCTATCTGCTGGCACTGCAGCTCTGGAATCTGTTTTTTATGGGTTCAGAAGAGTAAAAGACCATATGAGTGAAACATCGGTCCATTTCTCATGTTTGAGTAATCACTGACTCACTCTTACGCTGAAGCTTCAGCATCACTTCGTCTCGGCGGCGTCCCAGGGCTCAGAGAGAGGATTAAAAACAGCTACTGGAATGCATGACTACGTAGTGCACACTTGTAGTGTGAATCTCATCATTTCAGTCTAATTAGGAGTCACATGGTGAAGTCAGAGTGGTAGAGCTCACTTTATCAGGTCCATGTGAGAAGGATAAGTTTACAGGTTTAGAAACCTCAGAGACGTCCATATAAAATATAATGTTTTCTTTTTTTCCTAAGGTGTGCCGTGTGCAGAGCGATCCAGTACGACTACACTGAAAGTGTGTATGTTTAGGTGTTAAATTCAGAGCAGATTTTTGAATATAATAATTTTTTTTTTTTTTTTTTTTTTTTTAAACCCGAAAAACCGCGATCTGTCTCTCTTCTCCCGCTCGGCAGGTTTTTACAGAGCGGCTTCCAAATCCCCCAGCGTCAGTATAACACAGCCTGAGCGTTGACACACACTCACAGCCAGTAGCAAAGAACACACGCTGCAGAAGAGAAGAAAGACAAAACTAGCACAATAGTAAAACACAGAGTAAGGTGATTTATTGCGGGTTTATAATTTCTTTGGCATGGCCGCTGTTTTGAAAAATCTGACTTTTAGATGTTTTAGGCAACAGAGTTTGGAAATTGCACCGAGGATCTGTGTTCAATATTTCTGGGACTTTTTTTTTCCCCCTGATGGGACGTTGTAGAAACCAGTGTATGTTAATGGTTGTGCATCGCTTTAAGGCCATGAGTGTATTATGCTCATGGGGACGCACCAACACATTTAGACCAACAACCTTTATCGCTTTTAAACTTTCTTTTCTAATATGCTGTAGTCCCTATGCAGTATTTTTCAACAGCAATTGTTAGCTATTGTTTGTGTTTGTCTGAAAAGTTAAAAAGATCTTATATCTAATAATAATCTGCTGATCTTTAATGTAATCAGTGATATTATTATTATTATTATTATTATTATTATTATTATTATTATTAT
>JAOVVB010000015.1:871908-885422 GCA_028570985.1 Heterobranchus longifilis | reverse complement strand
CAGTCAGGAGATGGAAATGAGAGGCGAATGGGAAGAAACCCCTGATGGGACACTCCAAGGCTGGCGTTCACACCCAGCTCAACATGAAACCCAGAAACCTCAATGCTACTTACTAAACCATCACACACACACACTAACTCTTCTGACGGAAACAACCTGCTTCTCTGGAAACTTTCCACTGCGCACTTTGTTTGAGGTTATTTCAGCGCCAAGGCTGCTGGGAATTTCCCATTAAGTGCAAAAGGTTTTTTTTCACCCCGATGAAACGGAGGCTTTCCTCTCGCTGCATGATTTTGTTTTCACGTCCTCCTCCACTGCACTCACAACGTGCGATCAAAAAAAGACAACTGACACAATAAAGTTGATAGAAAATGATTTATGTAACACTTGCAAAAGAAATGCAACAAAACAGAGAAAATACACGTCTGTGTCGGGGGTGAAGATGCACAGGTGAACAGGGCGAGGAAGGTCAAAGGGCACGTTGTTCTGTCAATCAAATTGTCTATCAATATTGTTGCTTTTTCTCTTAATTAATAAAAAATTGTCTTTTCTTGCGATTGACATTCAGAAATAAAAGCAAAAGTTGCCGGGTGTGCAAGAGCTTATGTGCGTCTCAGCAGGTCAGTGTAACGATGGATGTGTTTGGGACTAGAACCTCAGCGCAGTGACAGAAGGAGATGTACGAAATAACAGGTGTGTTAATGGCTGAATCTAATATTCAGAACGTAATGAGGATGTTACATTCTGATGAATAAAAGTAGGTGTTAGTTTATAGAAACCCCGATGCAACGCGAAGCACAAAGCCTTCAAAATTTTCATAGCTCTTATCAAACCCACCATCACATGGTTTAGTATATTACCATTTAAACCACGGAGATCTATCAATGCAAATTTGGTATTAAATGGAACTTAGTGTCCAACACACACACACACACACACACACACACACACACATACACACACACACACATACACACAAAACAAAACAGCAATCGCTTCACATACTTTCATCCTGAGAATAAATGTAGTCATTTATTTAATGTGATCAGAAGGTTCCAGGTTCAAACCCCAGCACCACCACCACCAGGTTACCACTGTTGGGCCCTTGAGTGAGGCGCTTATGCCAAATGCTGTAAATGTGTACGCAAAGACCAGTACACCAGACACGTGTTTGAGACAGGACGGTGCAAAATTAGAGTTTGGTGCAAATGAAGTACAGCATAAGGAGGTGATTTAATAAGAAAATGTAAAGCCTTTGCAATCAAGATGACGAGGACGATGATAATTAGGATGAGGGCCACCAAAACTGGAAAGCCCTGGGCCAAAAAGCCAAGTAATCTGTTAAAAAATACACATTCGAGAAAACTTCATATAGAATTTGAAGCGGAAGTGTGTGTGGGTTACGGCGTGGTCTGGGGTGGTGGTGTCAGAGACGGGGGTCTTTGGAAAGCATCTTGTCCCCAACAATGAGCCAGACCAACGTCAGGGCTGATTAGGATGATGATGAAGTCATGGAATGTTCTTGATACACTTTATGGACAAAAGTATTTTCCCAAACCTGCAATGACATTGTATCCAAATAGATACACTTCAATATGGAGTCGGTCCCCCAGTTGCTTTTTGCAGCTATAATAGCTTCCACTCTTTTTGAAAGGCTCTCCAAAAGATTTTTGAGTGTTTCTGTGGGAATTCGTGTCCATTCATTCTGTGGAGCATTTATGAGGTCAAGCGCTGATGTTGGATGAGAAGGCCTGACTCACAATCTCCGTTCCAGTTCATCCCAAAGGTGTTCGATGGTTCTGAGGTCAGGGCTCATGTTCGGGCCGGTTGAGTTTTTCCACACCGAACTCGTCAAAACCACATCTTTATGGTGCTTGCTTTGTGCACTTGGGCGGAGTCATGTTGGAATAGAAAAGGGCCTTCAACAAATTGTGGACACAAAGTTAATAAAAAGCACAGCATTGTCCAAGATGTCTTGGCACGCTGAAGCATTAAGATTGTCCTTTACTGGGGATAAGGGACCTAATTAATGGAAACACCTGAATTCAATAATTAACAGGTTTGGCCAAATACTTTTGTCCATATAATGAAAAAAAACTGTGGTTCTGATATTTAATTTAGTAACAGTTGAAGACCAGGAAGAGTGAGATCACAGACACCTACATCACAACTCAGAGAGACACTCTAACGTTCCTCAAGCTGGATTAAGTAAAGACTTTGATATTATTAGAGGACGTCCCAAAGCTGGTGCAGCTTGTGCCATACGAGGTTTCAAATCAGATCATGAATCAGGTCTGATTAATCTCACTGTTCTCCAATCAGTGTAGCAGTGTCTGCACTGGTCTTGGCAATGGAGCAAAAATGTGACCAGGATTTTGGGTTCACTTGCACGTTACCAACTATCTCCTGAGGGCGCTGCGGAAGAACTGTCCGGGGGTTACGCACTTCAATATGGAGTTATATAAGCTCTGGCAGTCAACCTGCTGTCGATTTTGCATAGCAGCAAGGCAATACGGTAATGACACATACACACACACACACACACACACACACACACAGCATACAGGGCACAGAACAGCAGAGGGGTACCGTGTTATGGCAGCTGGATCACACAGTCACTTACACAGTATCGGCTGTTGTTGACAAAACTGTACAGAGACGCACGCTCCTCGTTAAATGCCTCGTTATACCTTTATAAATAGAAACATTGAATTTCTGTTCAAAGACAAAAGTGCAAAAAAGGTTTTTTTTTTAACAATTTTTTTTCTCAAAAATGAGTTCTGTCTTCACAAGATCGTAACATTATAAAGAATTTATAAAGAAGATCATCTTCAGTGGAGAAAAACAAACAGGGCAGAATCTTAGATCCTGATCTCATCGCTACAACCAGTACAGGTTCAGATCTTAATAATAATAATAATAATAATAATAATAATAATAATAATAACACATTAAACAGTTAGAAAGAACAATCAAACTAAATTGAAAATTAGTGAAAATGTAAATAGCTGGCATTCTGTACACAGACATCTTGAAACTCTCGAGTGGAACTTCATGATGAGAATTCACAGCGCAGCAGGAGTTCACTGAAAATGTTAAAAGGTTAGGAACAACTCGAAGCCGCGATTCATCTCCGTAGCTCCTAAAAGCTGCAGTTTTGCCTCGTTTTTATTTTGCGCCTCTTAAAAAAATCATACAAGAACTAAATTCACTCAGAAGAAAGAAAAAAACAAAGACTCTGTTTCTCTATAAACCATTTAAAGATCAGGGAAGACCGAAGCTTCTATTACGCTCTGAAAGACACTAATAATAAATATATTTATATATAAAACAGATATGCACTCGTATTTCCAACAATAAGGTGTCTATTATTATAATAATACTTAAACTGATTTAGAATGACATACAAATATATCTTTGAGCAAAAGCCGTAAGCCGTGTACGTTAGGAAAAAAAAAAAAATGTGGGATAAATTATTATACAATAAATGAACACTACGCTAGTTTGCTTTCCAACTTGGAGCTGAGTCGTGAACTTTGTGCATTCCTCAGTAACACTTGTGACAGAGAACTCCAAAATACTCAGAAAAACCTGAATTCACCCTCTTTTAACAAAAATACAGCTTTCCAAAAAAAAAAAAAGAGAAAAAAATAAAGGAAAAGCATCTATAAAATATTCCCTTGGTGAAACGCTTTGTGTTTGTCTGTGTGTGTTTTGTGTTTTCCTCCTCTGCAGTCCAGGTCTGACGGGACGCTAAGTGCACTTTAGATCCGGTCAAGTCCGAAGAGCCCGTCTCGCTCTCACGGCACGCTGACACACACACACGTCCAACCTGTTAGTCTTTACTGCCCGAACCATCAATCATAAAAAAATAATAATAAAACTCGCCGGAGATGTTATGATGTCCAAACAGCCGCGCGGACTCTTAAACGTCTGACGCGGCATCGTAGGTGTCCACAAAGAAATGGCAGTTTGTTACTGGTCTTACGGAGATTTCCAGTATGACCAGTTTCATTACACTTGCAGTACCTTGTAACAAACAAACGAATGACTAAGAACACAAGGGGCTCCACGCTGGGGGGGGGGGTCATCGGAAAGGACTGGGGGTTAAAGGTCACTGCTGCACAGCTGCTTTACGTGTTCCACCTCAGCCAGTGTCACTGATGAACCTTGGACTGCAAACACACACACACACACACACACAGTAAAAGGCTTACACACCTATTAAACTGCAGGGATTTTTAGTCAAAATTCACACTGGGTGCGTAAGTATGCACACCCCTAAGCTAATATACTCCTTCTAACTTGACTAAAGCTCCAGTCCAAGCGGAAGAGAGACAACAGCGCAGTACAATGCTAACACCACCATGCTTCACCACAGGTGTGCGCCTTGTTTTTTTGCTCAGAATGCGTCACGGGTTAGAGGGACGCAGGACGCTCTAGTTTTATGTGTCTCAGAGGAAGGACGTGCTAGCTTTCACTCTGTCTTCATGAACGTAAGCAGAAATTAAAGGTATTACATACAGTTACATATACATTACATTACATATAACAACAGTTACATGAGTTTATTATTGAGCTGAGATTGTATGAGATCCCCATTATTGTTACTCTATAAACAATAA
Source organism: Heterobranchus longifilis (assembly GCA_028570985.1). Classification (NCBI taxonomy): domain Eukaryota; kingdom Metazoa; phylum Chordata; class Actinopteri; order Siluriformes; family Clariidae; genus Heterobranchus; species Heterobranchus longifilis. The sequence continues at coordinate 880,797 of JAOVVB010000015.1, read as the reverse complement.
CATATTACCATAAGAACGTCTGTCATTAAAATTACAGACAGAGCTGCTGTAATTCATTCCTTCCTCATGGTCTGGTGCACATTTCTTTATTTTACATTAATTATGCATAATGTGATGTGTATAACACAAACACAAGAAAAAATGAGGCTTTGTTCAGTCTAATGTGATTACAGTGAGCGTACCGCTCATGACTAAATGCTCACCAGTCTGGAGAGGGCGCTGTGGGACGCTGCTTCAGCTGCTGAGGACAGCAAAGCAGTGCCGCTCTTCTGGAAGATTTCGTTGTGCATTGTGGTTTTGGTCACTTTGCCAGCTCGCTCCGTGCCCGAGGTTTTGCGTTTGCGCCCCTCCACGGATCCGCACGGCAGCAGTCTCTGGGGCGTAACGGCCCCGTGATTGCCCTTTGGCACCGGGGGCAGGTTCAGATCAATGCTGGTATATCTGTCCAGGTTGCTCAGCCCCTGACTCCCCACCGGCTGGCTGGGTTTGGGCCGCATGCTCAGGGCTGCCGTGCCGTTGCTCGTGAAGTGTGCGGAGCCTGGAAGATGGTAGCTGCTCCCGTTCCTTTTCTCGGCAGCCGGAGGTGCCTTGTGCTTCTTCAACAACACGCCAACCGCAGAGGTTTTTAACGACCTGTCTGCTTTGTCCAGCTGCATTTTAGATTCCTGGAGGCAGAAGATTCTGGTGCCGTTCTGGGAGAAAGGGGCGGAGCAGGACACAGTGGAAATACAGTCGAGGGATGGAGTGGGGCTCGGAAGGAGAGACACGCTCAGAGACGACGTTTCGGACACGCTAGGCACGCTGTCCGCCGCTAGAGGGACTTTCCTACAACACACAAGAAAAGGATGATGACATCATCAGGCAGTGGCAGGAGTGTGTGGTGCGCACAGAACAAGCCCTCATCACACCAACAGCACTGATGCGTTCACGTTTCACAGAGATCATTCATGCTTCTGAAATCTAGGCGTCACACACAAGCGAAGACCTGCGCAGTGAAGCTGCAGGCGTGTCCCCTCACCTCCACATCTGAGCGTTGACGTGCTTCTCCACCATGCAGTGCAGCGCAAGCCTCATCCTGTCCCAGTGTCTGTCGAACACGTAGTGGCCCTGCCCCATCAACCGGCTGCTGAACGCACAACACTGACCGGAGGGAAGCACACGGAGGGAGGAGGAAACATTACTCACTTCACAACACTGCTACACACACACTTGAAGAATTCCTTACTATGACTGGCTCTTGTACATCCTGACAAGCCCATGTTGTTTAAAGCGATCACATGTCCACTACATTAACAGCTCAGGCGTGTCCCCTAACCCTAACCCTAACCCGTGCTGAGAGAGGACGCGTGGATTAGACGTCACCTGAACGACTCGATGTTGAGGAAACAGACAGGAGCAGGAAGTCCAAGTTTACTTTGTCTTTACTAGTACAGTATGAGGTCTGCAATCGTGTGTTAAATAAAATTTAGAATTATACAGCTCTGGAAAAACATAAGAGAGAAGTGCAGCATAATCAGTTTCTTATGTTGTTTTTTTCCTTACAGGTGCATGTGTTGGTGAGATGAACAGATTTGTTTTATTTTTTTGTGATTTGCTGACAATAATTTCTCTTAAATTCAAAGTACAACTATTGTTATTTACAGTGTATATTTAAAGGTAATTACATCATCACAGCACATCAAAATAACCCAAGATCATGCAGTATTTGCAGAGCTTTAACTCAAATAACTCAAATAAAACAAAACGCAAATAATTAGTAAACGCATTGTGTTAATGCTTTGGCTAAATAATATTAATAAATTCGTATTTTGTGGAATAATAACCCTGATTTGCAGTTACAGCTTTCGCGTGCTTTGTCTCTCCACCAGTTTATCACATTGCTGTTGGGTAATTTTATACCACCCTTTTAGCGAACAAAGCAAACAGCTCAGCTTTACTTGATGGTTTGTGACCCTCCATCTTCCTCTTGATGATGTTCCAGATGTTTCGGACTAAATTGCAGTGCTCTCTCATTTTTTTCCAAAGCTGTATACAAGAACCTGAGATGCTGCTTTGGCCTGAGACCGATCCGCTCCTCGAGTGAGCTGAACTTTTCAACCTGGCTGAATTTTAATACAATGAAACATCAGCATACGGATTTAGACAAAATTTATATGAATTTAATCTGTTCTCCGTAAATTTTAATTCTTGAGGCGAAAATTTGTAAGGGAGAACATCTGTATGCCGAGGTTCGGCTATAATCATAAAATACTCTAGGGCTTCATGTCTGCTGTCTGGCTGAGGCGAGTCTTCATTACTCTTTAATATTTTGTAGCTTCTTTTTAGCGTAACCTCAGTTTTTAGCTAATGCTAGTGTGAAAGCTGGTGCAGGACAACTTTACAAAGAGGAGTTTAGCCATGGGGTTAGTAGTGACTGTGTGCCAGTGTGAGATAGCGCGAAAGCTAGTTCACACATCCGTCATGTCAGGTTTAGCTTTATATTCTGTTACTTGAACAATGTACAATTATATCTCTCTGTAACAGTATTAGAACACATTTTGTCATTATGAAGTGCCAATTCCTGTTATATGTATGTATTATTATTATTATTATTATTATTATTATTATCATGAGGTGAGTTTATGATCATTTCTGTCCCAGCAACAGCCTCGTCACAGATCACTCTTTGTCTTCATTCTCATGCTTGATGTGAAGATTAGCTGAAGCTTTTGCCACATGACTTGTTGCATGATTGTCAGATTAGAGAACTGCATGAGTGCGCAGGTGTCAAGTTGTCCCTAATAAAGTGGACAGGGAGTTTATGTTATAGAGCTCTGATTATTTTAAACGTACAGTAAAACCCTGGATTGTGAGCAAAAACTTTCAATACAGTTTAACTTGATAAACGAGCGAGGTCTTCCAACACGAGTAGCGCATATGCGCTTTGTCTGCCGGGCGTCACATGATCACGACTGAGACAATTGTCCTTCTCTCTCTTATGCTGTGGGATTGTGGGTAATCGTCTCCCATGCTAGGTCTCATGCACGTACGTCACTCGTATAGTCAACATCTTATCCGTGCACGCGTGTACTGTTTATTATAATACTGTGACCACATGTGTGTGTGTGTGTGTGCATTTTGAATTTAGTGTCCAAGTGTAGTGACTGTTCTTTAGTAACTGTACTGCGGCAACAGCCCACGTGAAGAAAAAGGTTAAAAATACTGTAGCAGTGCAAGAGATGAATCTGTTTAACGACAACGCAACGTCACATTTCCGCCAAATCCTCAAAAGGAGGCAAAAGCGAGTGTCATTAAAGAGATTCACTGTTAAAGTCACACCAAAAGGAAAAGAATCGGGCTGAGGGAGACGAGAGAGAGGGGGGGGGGGGGGTGTCACTGTATAGGACAACTTTCACACACACAGAATCACTGTTGTCCAACAGTCAGCCAACAGACAGCAGTGATTCTGTTAGTGTGTGTGAAAGTAACCCCTCCTCCTCTCCTCTCTCGCGTCTCACTCACACCAGCCCGATTCTTTTCAAATGTAAAGTGCAGGTTAATCTGTTTTATTTTGTATTAATAATTTTTATATGAATGTTTTTGGGTTGTGCAATGAATCATCTGAGTTTCCATTATTTCTTATGTGGGAAATTCGCTTTGATACACGAGTGCTCTGGAGTACAAGCACGCTTCCGGAACAAAATTATGCTCGCAATCCAATGTCCAACTGGATTTAGACTTAGAAAGGTATTTAAATTAGTCCTACTAAAAAAAAAACATATGAGGGGCGTTCAAGTCAAACTGGGACTTGTGATGAAATTTCTGGTGAATGAAGGCGTAAAAGTGATCGACATTTACAGAAGACTTCAAGCGCAGTACGGTGATGCGACTCTTAGTCACAGTAAAACATCTGAACGGTGCAAATGTTTTATAGAAGGCTGTACATCTGTGGATGCTGATCCTGGCTGAGGTGGCTTGGAGCCCACAGCAGTCGTTCCCCTAAAGATTCAGGATTCAGGATAATGGAACGCCTGATCCTTGGTAACTCCCACCAACACCACTTGCACATTACAGGAACTCTGCTGGGAGGTATTGCCACATCCCCGGTACAGTCCTGACCTCGCTCCAAGTCATTTCCACAAGGAGTTCCTGAGAGACCGGTGTTTCAGACATGTATCATTGCTCCGGCATATTGAGAAAACTTTCTACCTTGATGGTGTCCAAGCACTAGTGAAACACTGGGATGAGTGGATTAGTGTAGCAGGGGATTATATAGAGAAATAAAGGGAGTCTTTACCGTCAAAATTGTGTTCTGTTGTTCTGCAAAATCAAAGCTCCCGGTTTGACTTGAACGTCCCTCGTACATTTTTTTTTTTTTTTTAAGTTTAGCTCATCACTCACTCTGGATAAAGCTGCATTCCTGGACTATTGTTTTATCCACTACTTCAGAAACTACATAATCTCACATCAACTGGTACTCGAACTCATAGAGGATTAATAATGCCAGTGTTAATATATGCCAGTGATAATGCCATAATGATGCCATGTTGCTCTTACACTAATGGGCCGTGGGTGGTAAGAGGAATAATGACATGAACTTTTCTCCAGTTCCTCAGCAAACTCAGCTTCCGCCTCATCGCTGGATTCGTGGACGTCCACGCCATATCTGTGGCAGCTGGGGATTTGATCAGTCGTAGAACTGAGAACCACTGCACCCCCACCACCAGAGCCTCTGAGATATAGAATAAGTTGATAAGTAATAAAAAAAAAATAAAGATAAGAAACAGAAATAGGAGAAAACAGGAGGGAACTGGTACAGTATAATGGACCAGGTGATGGATAACAGAAGGAGAGAAGAGGGATTTAAAATCAACAAAAGAGAAAGAACACTTCTAATTAAAAATGATTGGCATTATGTTTTTCTTCAAGCTGCAGTATAACCGTTTCCCTTCACTGGAACTAAGAGACTCAAACCCTTACCCTGCTTCAACTGCTGGGATTTCTTACATGACCTGCTCGCTCTAGATCATTCCACACCATTTCACCTGGGATAAACCATGGGCTTTGACTTGGCAGTGCCAGAATTTTACCTTGCTGCTACACTCTAGACTTCATAGGTCCATCAATAATAGCAGGATGTCCTGGATGCGAGACAGCATTTCCTCCAGTCATAGATTATCTGTGTGACAGTGAAGACCCAAGTTCATGTCACTGAAACACGGGAGGTTCTGCTCAAATCACTCCTGATCACTGCTCAAATCACTCCTTGCCTTTTTTATCAAACATAAAACTGTTTTACTGTTGGATAATGTTGCCCAATGAATAGAAGTTAAAACTGTAAAGCTGTAATTTGTATCATGTGTTTTATTTGGTTCTTATTATCTTAGATAAAGATCGAATCTAAGATTTCTGCACAATTCTATGCAGAAATAATTGTAAACGGTTCGCAAATATTCAAGCAGCGCTGTATATGTATTAGAGATGGAGAAGAAAAATCGATCTTTATTATTATTATTATTATTTTATATACACTATGTTTGCATTTGAGGTGGTGAAATGTTGCAGTTCCTCTATAATCCTACAGGTGGTGCACTTTTAAAAAAATCACACATTAGCAGGCAGCAAAGCCTCCTGTGTGGGAAAAGTTAATTATTGGTTATAAATTTCTACAGTTGTGATACTGACAGGATTGTAATAAAAATCTAATCAGTCTCTGGGTATCGTGATGATATATTATCGACTGGTCCCTGGTGATTCCCACCCCTAATATATAGAGTACCAGTCAAACAACGTTTAGACACACCTTCTCCTTCAGTGTTTTTTTTCTTTATTTTTATTATTTTCAACATTATAACATTAGTACTGAATTGAAATCCAAACTATGTAAGCACACATATGGAATTTATGTTTTAAACAAAAAGCACTAAACAACCCAGAATGTGTTTTAGATTTTAGATTTTGTCCAAAGTAGCCACATTTAAGCTTTGATGAAGAAACCATTACTTCAGAAGAACGCCGAGCAGAAGAGACTTGTTTGTGCAAATAAACACTAAGAATGGACATCAGATCAGAGGAAAACTATCCCTCGGTCCGATCAGTCCAAATGTGAGATTTTTGGTTCTAGCCCTGTGACATAGAGAGGGTGAACAGACGGGTCCAGAATGTGTGGTTCTGACTGTGAAGCATGGAGGAGGCGGAGGTGTGAGGGTTTGGGGGTGCTTTGCTGCTGATGCTGTTGGTGACTTAGTCAAAACTGAGGTCACACTTTACACAGCATTTGTTTTCCAACAGGACAATGACCCCAAACACACCTCTAGGTCACAGAAGAGCTATTGGTCCAACATGGAGAGTGATGGAGTGCTGCATCAGACGACCTGGCGTCCACAATCACCCAATCTTAATCCAGCGGGGATGGTTTGAGATGAGTTGGACCGGAGAGTGAAGGAAAAGCAGGCAACAAGTACTCAACACCACTAGAACATCCTCCAAGATTGTTGGAATGAAAGCAAAAGATGGCTAGTTTGAAGAATCGAAAATGTAAAACATATTCTGGGTTATTTAACATGTTTGTTCTGACTACATAATTCTATATCGGATCTGTCATCATTTCAATGTCTTAGGTATTAATATAGTGTTGAAAAACATTGGCCTCCGAGTGGCGCAGTGGTAAAGCGCTCGCCCTCTCACCCGGAGATCGCGAGTCCGATTCCCGGGTGATGCTGTAACTTCTTACAGCAGGAGGTCTAGAGAGAGCTGATTGGCCGAGCTCTCTCAGAGGGGAGGGATGAGAGGTCCTTCGTGCTCCCACATTAATCACGGCTCTACAGCCAATCAGGGGCGTCTGTGAGCTCACGCAAGCAGAAGGAGCGAAAGGAACTGTCCTCCGAGTGTGTTACGCCGCCCCCAACGGTGCGTGAGCGAGCAGTTCGAAAAGATGCGCTTGGCTGGTGTCATGTGGTGTTTCCAAACTTTTGACTGGTAGTTTATGTATATATTTGCATGTATTTTCTTATTTTTATCCACAAACAACACCGAAGTTGTTCAGGTTTTAAAACACCAGTTATGGTGTTATGATGTGGACTTATGATCTGATTTTTGTGTTCCAGTCTGATGAAACCAAAACTGAACTTTCTGGCCATGCACACCATCACCTGAAGATATCTCTGTACGTAACGATGGACCACTGACTAATTCTGATAAATTGAGATCGATGGATTCTGCGTAAGTATAATTAGGATAATAATTTTGCTCAAAACCTGGTTGCCTTTGCCAAGAGGTTAAAACTGGGTTAAGACACAGATTTGAACTCTGCTGAAACATGAGCTCTGAACAGAGAAGTCCAATAGCACAAAATGAAAAAAAATAAAATAAAATTGGCATGGAGTTCAAAATCATGTACAAGCACATTGAACCTCGTTGGACATTACAGATACAGCCTCTATGATGTTTCTTGAAGGTGTCAATATTTTAAAGCGGGAAATTTGCAACTACCATGGCCAATTCATGTTGCTAATTTAACAAAGATTAACGTATCCCTCAGTTCAGTGATTTCAGAACACTTTGATCCTTCCTTTCATTTGTGCTCGTACCTGTGCGTGTGTGTGTTGGCCAGGCGTAGTTTGAGAGTGGGAGTGGTCTTGCCGTTGTGACAGCCCGAAGGCGTACTGGAAGGAGGACTGGGCGGCTGGCTCGACTGAGCCGACTGGCTGCTCGCCGACTCCTTCTTTTGGCCCGCGTCTTTCTCCTTAGCGCGGCCCTTATGCTCAGCCAGGAGAATGTCGAAGTCCTTCTTCCGACCTGGGACTGTACGGCGATGAGTCAAAGAGTGGGTCTGCACACACAACCGCACCATTAGCTGGGTAGAAACCTTTCATCTCAAGGGCAGGATGAGGAACACATCCAACATTCATAAAACATGAAGTATCTGACTGAAACATGCAACCCACCTTACACGTGAGAGATCGTGTGCACGGCCGCTTGCTCTCGGGATCTACGACTCCACAGTGTTTATCCGGATCATAGACTCTACCTAAAATACAAACAAGCGGTAAGATGTGATCATTTATACAGGCAGTCCCCAACTTACGTACGAGTTCTGTTCCAGGAGCACATTCGTAAGTCCGATTTGTTCTTAAGTCTGACAAAGTGAGTATTTTATGCCTTTGACACGAATATACAGTGTAAAGCATACCAATTTACGACTTACATTAATCTTGACTTAATCTGTTCCCTTTCCACACACTGCCATCACGTGGCCAAAAACCGTAACCGCACCTAAGGAAATTCATCTCACAGTGAAGTGTTGTCTCTGCACCTTTAAATCATGCGGGGAATCCGGGACGCCGTTTTGTCTCAGAGCTGTTTTCCACTGTATTGGATTTTGAACTCTGTTTTGTTGAGGATTTTACGAAATTAGGATTATTCACCACCTTTACAGGACAGACGTTTTTTCTATCATTATGCTCCCGGACTGATTAATTGGAACTGGTGAGGCCGACTCATTTCTCTCTCACACACACACACACACACACACACACACACACACACACACACATACAATATACCGGACTTTAGACATTTTATACATTCACTTACACACTGAAATTATTGTATATAATTGTAAATATTGGTATCTGATGCACTGCAGTGTCTATTTTTGTACAATATACGTGAGCTACGTCTGTGATTGAACCGGGAGTAGAGCCGCGGTCCGTTCCTACCTGTGGAAATTTGCAACTCAAATGTTCAGACGTAGGGAGTACCTGTACTGAATTTGTTTTAAATTGCTGAAATTTGTAGAAAATGTTTAAAGCCAAATTCTTAAAATCATTTTTTAAATCAATCACATTTCATTTACATAAAACACCCAATTTCCCATATACATGTCTCATTTACCCTAATTACCCTCAT
>JAOVVB010000015.1:815076-833745 GCA_028570985.1 Heterobranchus longifilis | reverse complement strand
TTGGGCCATGCATAAACAGATAAAGAGAACAATCAAGATATTTTAAATGGCAGGATAGAAAAGTCCACCAAAGTGAACCACAAAACTGTACAATGTTACAAGGCCGAGTCCTTCGTACCCGTGCCAGAGCATCATACTGTACAACAATGTGTTAATCACAGCTACTGTCCTGAATAACAGAAACACTAATTGTGGATTATTTACAGTGTTTAAATACTACAGGGGCCGATGATCATCTGTGATGTGTGTTGATGGCCGCACGAGAACGCCAGTACAACGCAACACAAGTCTAACGAGTGTGAAGCGTGTTAAACTGGACGAGGTGGAGTTCGGGAACTTGTCAAGTGCTTCAGTCTCCCTGTAAGTTCAGCTCAGACAGCGGGACACGGCTCAGAGACGTAGACTAAATGAAGACCGGTGCCTTCGTATGCATTCAGTGTCTGTGCTGGGATCAAAATATTTGAGGGATTACAGTGTGTTTGCTCATCACTGCGTGGATGACTGGGGATAAGGCCGGAGATGATGTAATGGTTTAGAGAACAGTCTGAATGGCAATACAATCTGGAGAAAAATGACTGTCCATCATACTTAAATGAAATGAAATGAAATTACCCCAAGAATTACATGACCAGCAAAACACCATGATTAAAATCAAAGGAAATTTATAAGACACTATAAATAAACAAAAAAAATAATTAATCAATTAATTAAAAATAGGTCACTGCTTAAGTTTTAAATAATGTATGCCACTCATACTGCTTTACGCCACCATTACAAGAGCAACAATGCGATTCCCTGAGTTTTGTTTGTACATATTAGACATAATATCACTTTATTAAGCGTACATTCAATGAAGTCATTGCTTTGTTTCATTCAAATGATTCATATCGTCTAATGTCCATATTTACACTGTGTAGCCACAGTGTTGTTGTTGTTGTTTTTTTTCATGAAATGCTAAAAAAACAAATTAGAGCAAACTGAGGCAACGTGCAAACAGGATTCTAACAGTGGGAAGTGTTGGCATGTTCGTCATTTCTTTAGATGAAAATGGACAAGCTACATGTCATGTGATCCTGAACAGACCAGAGACTGTACATGATCACAAAGAAAAAACACAAAAAAGATCTGTATGTCTGAGATCTCATTAGCCGAGAAGGCGAGCTGGCGTTAATGACAGTATAAAACACAAACCAACGCTAAAACTAAACCTGCATTCGCTTAAGCAGAAAAAAAGGCCTTAATTCATATAATCATTAAATAAAAAAACTTCTTATTTAATCCCTTGTCATTGTTTAAATAAAAAAAAAAGTTATACAGCTGTTACACAGTGATGGATTATTCAGTGCATATTTCCATGTTCAGTAATGAATAAGACACTTTAATGTCAATTGAATGGTTTGTCATAGTCATGTGTTCACATTTAAACAGAACAGAAACGCCTTAATCTGATACAGCCGCGTCCACGTCCAGTTAACACTTAAATAAACGTAATCTCTATGGTTAGGGAGGTTTGCACTGAAAAGGCCCAGCGAGTTCACGACAGAATGAACAGAGTGAGAGGTCAGACACAGCATTCTGAGAGCTGGTTAGCTGTCTCTTAGAGGAAGGCAGGGCCGTTTGTGCTCCACAGAATCCCTGAGCAGAAAAACAGTCACCAAAGTCGCAGGAATTTTGCAAAGGAAACTATAAAACCACAGGAAACCAGTCTGTCCTCCTCTCTGTGCCACCCCACTGAGCCTTCATTAGCGCGGGTGCTGAGAAGGGTAGCTTCTATGGTGTGGCGAGCCATACGAGGACGAAGATGGGGAGGTGTATCTGGATGTGTGGGTGGAGTGCGTTATGATTGTGGAGAGTGGACGGGATCTGGGCGAGCTCCAGGTGGAGCGGTACGTGCCTAGTATGGGTGAGCGATACGGTGAGGCGGGGCGTGAACCCGCTGAATAGAGCGACTCGATTGCATAGCGACGGGCCAAGCTGGTGGTTCGGGACATACTGGTGGCATGAATGTCCACACCATAGGAATGCGGCTCCACCGTATATGTCCGCATCCCCACCGTCCAGTGGGTGTGGCCCCGGCTGTAGGGTGTAGTCGGGGGGGTCCAGGAGGAGGAAAAAGATGCGGCAGGAGAGGAAGGGGCTTCCAGAGAGGGAGGACTACCTGGGTCAGAAGAGAGCAAAGGAGTGTCTAGGCTAGGGGACGAGACAGAAGAGGTTTCTGCAACTGCCTCGGCTACTGCGGATGAGGTGTCGTTAAGGGGCAAGGTGGCTGTTCCACTTACTTTGGGAGGTGTGGTCCTCAGTTTGGCCGTCTTGCCCATGCGGGGGCGCCGTGACTGCTCGTGGTCGAACTCCAAGTCTTCCAGACGCTGCGTAAGTGCCAGTTTTTGCTGAATAGCCATGCGGAGGAGTGAGTTCAGTGTCTTCTTCTCATCCTCTGCTGCTGCAAGCTGCCTCTGCATCTCGTCCAGCTGATTTAAATACTCATCGCACCTGGAGGACGAAAGGCAAAAATAAAGCAGGAGGTGCAGAATGCACCAGGGCAGATGATGAAACTGTTACTCTAATACATTTTTATCATTATGTCTCATGCACTTCTTTTAAAATCAAGGATAAAAACTAACTGGCAGGACTGCCGCTGCCACTTGTGCCGTAAACTAAACTCTCCCAGTTTGAGGTGTTATATCATGCTGTTAAACATTCATGCTTTTCAGGTTCTCACCGTGTAGCAAACATGGCCCTCAGTGAGGAAAATGTGGCAGCGTCCTCTTTTAGTGCCTTCAGCTCATTACGCAGCTTCATCATGGTCTCAGTCACCATCCGCTTCTCGGTCTCGTACTTGCTTTTCAGGTTCGCCAGAGCCATTTCTGCAGTCTGGCACACACAAAACCAAACCATGTTTGCATTGCAATGAATGTTTCAGAATGACTCAGACATTTTACTAGAAACTTTCAGAATGACTCTGATTAAGGCCCCTGCACTCTTGTGTCAGATGCATACCACAGCCTTGGTGTGTTCAGAATGCTGTTGCTGACAGGGGGTGGAACAGTGAGAATATGAAAACTTGTAGTGTGAAATAACTGCTGCACCCTAAAATTATCTTCGAAGTTGAACGTAAGGTGAAACCTTTTTCATAATCCCGGCTGAAATACTGATACCGGTTATGAAAGAATCATGCTACGTTCATATGACAAATGTAAGCTCAGGCTTTGACTTTTCATTAAAATATCTAAAAATCTGCAGCAATAATCTTATGGCCAAATCAGTAAATCCATTATTAAATGCATGCTTTTAAATTTAAATAGTTTTGTCAAGAAATGGGGAGAAAGCCCTGACATTAAAGTGGAGTACTCGATACAGTACAGTGATTTTGATGAACCAAAATTTGCCTACGAGACGAAAAGGCTAGATTGTGCTTTTTAAAGGACAAGAACAAGCCCTTATAAACAGGAAGCAATAAAATGTCAGAGCTTTGTACACCCCCAGTGCACCCAGAGCAAGTGTAATCAACGAGCTGCTACCGTCTGATAAAAGCACCGAGTAGCCTACCTGCTTGTTGGCTTTAAGCACCAGGCGCAACGTGGCAATCTGCTCTCTCTTGGTGCTCAGAAGGGATTTAAGCTTGAGAATTTCTTCCATACAAGCCTCCTTTTCCTTATCAAACAGCGGTGCGAGCTCGCGGACTGCTGCTCTTTGCCGAGATAGCTGTAGTGAGCGGTCCACAGCCTTCTGCAGATGCTTGATCTGGTCTCGGATAATGGCGTTCAGGTTTTGGAGGTTGATGGGCTCCCGCCGGATGTCTGAGCTTGCAGGCGAATCGGGTGCTGGAGATGAGGACGATGATGACGAAGAGGCACTGACAGCAGATGAGCTCAGCGCTGCGTGCACTGGGCTGTCCTCTGAGTTGAGGGGATCTTTGGAGGGCGAGTCTGTGGGGCTTTGTGAGTCACTCGGGGTCGAGGTGGAAGACGTGGCAGCATTGATAGCCGCCAGGCGGCGTGCCAGCCTTGGTGTCAGGAGGACCCGATGGTCTTCCTGTGCCTTAAGACCTCCAGACGTAGCACGTGGGGGGGTCCGACCTTGGCGGTAATAATCCAGCATTACCCGATTAGGTGTTTCGTTGTTGCACATGCAGACATGATGGTAAAGCTGAGCTAGTTCCTCACTGAAGGAGGCCAGCTCATCCTGGGCTGCAGCCAGGGTGTTGTGGTACTCCAGGGAAGAAGCATTACCTTTCTTTAACTCTCGCTGAAGTGCTGCTTCCTTCTCCCTCCCCTCACGGCACCTGCATTCCAGGCAAGTGACCTGTGCTTTAAGAGTCTGTAGCTGGACCTGGGACTGTTCCTCTGCCCGTGCTGCCTGCTCCACACACTCTCTATGCCTCTCCTGAAGGTCCTTCAGATCGCCATTGAGCCTCACCACCTCTGTCACTGCTAGTTTGTACTTACACTGCAACAGCTCGAAGCCCAGGTGCCGCAGGTCTTCAGATGCCCATGAGGTGCTCTTCGTCTCTGTCACGGTCTTGTCCTCATCACCAGTCTTGATGGCGCTTCCCTGCTGGTGTGGCATACAGACTCGCTGGTGGAGGTGCCGTGCCTTCTCATACTGTTCAGTCAGGGCACATTGTGTGTGTCGTAGCTGTGTTTCACACTCCTGCAGACTATTCAGTGCAGACGTCTTCTCCTGCTCTACCTGAAAAGCAAAACAGGTATTGTGTTCCTTACTTCCATATACAAACAAACCAATTAGAGTAGTTACAGTACGTTTACTGGAGTGATGGTTAGCAGATGGTTATTGTGTTTTCATTACAGTGTCTGGGTTTCAAATAGAACTTTTACAGACGAAACCTAACCTCATTAATTCCCTGATCATCTCCTGAACCTGCATTTGGTAGACACCCTTATCCAGGGCAATTTATTTTATTTATTTATTTATTTATTTATTTTGACATCTGAGCATTTGCGAGTTAAGGGCCTTACAAAAGGGCCCAAAAGTGGTGATGCTGGGGTTCGAACCTGGGGCTTTTCCGATCAGTAGTCTTAAACACTAAGCTTCCCCTGATCCTGTACACTGCTTGTTGTGGTTTTGTTCTTTGTTTTCTCCTTGCATTTAATGTTTTCTGTCCTAATTTTTGCCTCCAGGTGATTTGCCACACATTGTTGCCACTGTATTGTTACTATGCACCTGCCCACAAACATCCTGCTTTTTCCTGATATTTAAGACTTTTTCAGTACTTTGTTTGTTTGTTTGTTTGTTTGTTCGTTTTGCAAAAGATTGCACAGTTGCCACTATGCATGATGCATCGCTTCATGAGTTTCCCTTCTTACCCTGATGCGCCCATCGCTCTGGAATAGGCTTAATCTGGACTCATCAGACCTTTCTGATGAGTGTTTTCTCTGATGTGTTTTTTTTTTATAAACACAGCTGTTTAGTCCCGATCTTGTAAGTTCTCATCACATTGTATACGTGTATGTATAGAAATGCTCTTACTTTTACTATTCAACTTAGCGCATTTCTTTTTTAACCATACAACTTCACCAAGTGTTCCTTAGTCTCCTTAGTTGTTTTCTTTGCTTGATGCTGCCTCATAATTTGACCCTTCTGAAATGACAGGTTTTTGGCCAAGTTCTTTGAAATTAATTTATGGTAAACCATGTAATAGATTTGTGACAAGAAAAAGAGTGTTTCCAACAATTCCAAATTAATTAAAATGCCCCTATATAGAGAACCTCACAGACGCTCATAAATGCACTGACCAAGCCTGAAATAATGAGCTGATATTAGTGCAGTCATTCCTGTCTTTTAGGTTTTACACATAACCCTGTTACCTGTGGACACATTACTGCAGTGTACGTATGTGCTGTCATATGACATCTGAGTATGCTATACTCATCCAGCACAAAATTAGTTTAAGCTGGTTGAACCCAGTTTGTTTTAGAGATAAGGGAAGGTTTCACCAATATCAGCTGTAGCGATACTGACTGTTTAATTTCTAATAGAAGCAAATATTTAAAATTATGAACTACACATTTATGATCACTTATTGCATATATCAATAATTTATGTATTATACTTTTTTTAATCAGTTGAGCAAAAACTGTGGTTACAAACTATAACCAAACACACCTGCTGCAGTTGTTGTTTAAGTTTCTGAATCTCGTTGAGGTGGAGCTCACTGAAGAGGTCAGGGGTCGTGGAGTCGCTATGTTTCCTCTGACCTGTTCCTCTGAATTCCAGGGTTAGTCGTCCCAGTGCTTTTCCAGCTGAACCCTGTAGAAGAAGTCCATTGCATTTCCCACCATCCTCGCTGCCTGGGGAAGTGGCAGCAGTCGGGGTGGCACTGCCGCTAGGGGGCGCCGAGCCGAGGGCGAGCAGGTGGGCAGTGGCTGAAGAGAAAGGTCCGTCGCACAGGGTGAGGTGCTGGGCTAGTTCCTTACGGAGGCTGTTCTTCTGCTCACGTTCACTCTTCAAAGCATTCAGCGCCTCCTCCAGCTGGCTCTCGGAGATATCCTTCAGACGCAGTGCATCTTCTAACTGGCTGTTCAGCAACACTGTCTCCTCCTCCAATACCTTGATCTCATGTTTAAGGCCTTCGTACTCCACCTTGAGGGGAGAGAAATAACCATTTGCTCTGATTCCATACACACTGATCAGCTAGAACATTATGGCCACCTGCCTAATATTGAGTAGGTTCCCCCTTTCCCTCAAAAAATGTAATGACCTGTGTGTTCTAACACCTATTTACTGAAACTAGCATGAACCTTGTCCTCAGTATGATCTACGCTAGCATTTCTATCAGAATATGCAGGCCAGCCTCCCCATGTTCATCAGTGAGCCTTGGCTACCAATGACCCTGTCACTAGTTCACTGGTTTTCCTTCCTTGGATCACATTTGGTCTGTCCTGACCACTGCAGACCTGGAACATCCCACAAGATCTGTGGTTTTGGAGTTACCCAGTTGTCTAGCCATAACAATTTGGCCCTTCTTACAGTAACTACAATTTCAATATCTCATTAGAATGGTGAGTATATATATATATATATCTGGTACTTATTTTACCAGATGATTCTGTCCATGCAGTAGTCTCTGGGTGTGTCTGTGCTCAGATACCTGGTTCTGTTTGAGAGTGGACACCAGTTTCTGCAGACTGATGTTCTCCTCCTCGAGTTCGGTATAGTCCTGCAGCAGCCGAGTCTCTCTGAACTTATACTCTCTCGCTTCTTCTCTCATCCTGCTCCTCTGTAACTCCAGCATCTCATTGTTCTTAAAAAAAGAGAAGAAGTATGGTTTGGAGTGAGACAGCTCGAGAAAGTTGAAGGAATCCTGTCACCTACGTGGGACTGAATCTGGTTGAAAACGCTACAGTATAAACACGGATAAATACAAATAATTTCTTAGACAAAGCCTGCAAAACTCCCAGGCACACTCTTATACTGTACGTGAACTCGGACTCGGTTACAGCCTGGTCTTCAGCATCTCTCCAGCTGGTTATTACTGCAGTTCAGGTCTGACGTGTGTGTGTGGAACTGATGAGACAGATGAGACTACACAGTTTTTTTTTTTTGCGACAGTACCTCTCTAAGTTCCTGCAGGATCGTGCTGAGTCTTTCATTCTCCGCCTGTGTGTTGGAGGCTTGAGAGCGGCTGTGCTTCAGTTCGGTCTGCTGATTCAGCAAACGGCTTATGTAATACGCCTCTTTGGTGGCAGACTCTTGTAGGAGTGCTTCTTCATTGGTCTCACTGTCCTCTGCTACCTTCCTCTGGGTCGTATATGACTGGCTAAAGGCCTGAGTGTAACAGGAAAAATAGGAAGAAATTAAACGAAAATAGAGACAAAACTGTTAAGACACTACAAGACAGGAGGACATGTTCATTGTTATGAGAAGGACATCAGACAGGGTGCAGCCCAGGACTGTAGGTCCCTGATTAGCTACCAATGTGCAAATCATCATATTTTGGACAATACACAACACAGTATCTACACACCTGTAACAAAGAACACACGGTAACACGGAGCGAGATGGAATGCTTGATCCATAAAACCAACCTAACCTTTTAAGAATGTGTTTCGGCAACTGACATCTTTACTGGAAAGCGTAATAAATCAGATCAGAGCTGAGCAGATCGAGTCAGGTAATGACGTCACTATTGGTACTACTGATGTCTCATACGCACAATTCCTTGATGAACACATTTGGTAAAGTCATCACTGTGGTGGTATGATCATCTGTCACCCGTTACAGCCGTCCTCTGAGGAGTTCAGGAAGAATATTCCAGGTGCATCACTTTAAAGTCATCACCTCTCCACTTTTATGAGGTTTCCTGCACATCGTTATCTATCTATACACCTCTGTAGTCCATCTGTAGGAAGCCAGTGGTGATTTTCACTCCTATTCTGATATTTTTCAGAATCCTTTTCTTTTCTTAGCCATTTTTACACTATTGCTGCCCGCTCTCCCAGTCCTAATCGTTCTATTGTGTCATCAATCCATCTTCTTGCTGGCCTTCCTACTCGCAGTTTCCAATTTCTGTTTCTCTTCTTCATTAATCTGATGAATCTGTCCTCTCCTGTCCTGTATACATGTCCAAACAGACCTAATTTACACTCCATGATAACTAACTTCGCCAATAGTTTGTTTTTGATTTTTTTTCTGCCTGAGATTCCTTTGGATTCTTTCATTTGACCTCTTTGCATTCTTTCATCCAATTTTGGGAATCTTTCTATAGCATTTAATTTTGCACTGTCCTTCCTTCTCCAGTGTCCATGTTTCACAGGCATGGAGTAGTGTGGAAAATACACGTTATAAAATCTTGAATTTGACTGATTTTACAGACTTTTTCAAATTCCATACAAACTTAAATAATTCTTTTGATTGTGTAAAGCTGCTTTGGGACAATGGCAATTGTTAAAAGCGCTATACAAATAAAATTGAATTGAATTGAATTGAATTTTCCTGACTTTTACTGTACATATCACTATGGTAAAAAAAAATCGATGCGTACCCAGTAATACTTAAGTTCAGCTTTAACCGATCTGTTCTTTGCTTTAGTAGTTTTATTAGTGAGCACTTTTTATTTTTACTCCACTACATCCTACGGCAAATATGTGTCACATTTATGCCTTTATGTGTCACATACTGTAAGCACACTATGGTGTGTAGCACTTGGGTATGTGGAATATCGCCACCTGCAGACTATTATATGCACATCATGCAACAATGAGAGAGAGAGAGAGAGAGAGAGAGAGAGAGAGAGAGAGAGAGAGCGGCAGAGAGAGAGAGAGAGCGGCTGCAGTAAGATAATTCACACTCAGATACTTAAGTACATTTTAAGGTAGGTACTTTTCTACATCTACTCAAGTAGAAATATAAATGGAGAACTTCTACTTTAACTTCTAGTAATATTTTGGTATCACATGGTAACACATGTGGGGCAAAGAACATAAATACAGGAAAGAGGAGCTACAGAAAAGTATGGTGGAGCTACATACTGTACAGGCCTAAAGTTTGGTATGTAGAGCCACACACAACCATGATTACTAATGAATATGAGGGAGGGTCTGTGGATCGCTACACTGATAGAAACTGCTATGTTTGGTGTATATACAGAATGAATCTCAAAAACGAATATATAAACAAAATATCATGGATATTTTGTAAATTATTTTTTAAATTTCAAGCATTTTTGTTTATTTGGAAATATTAAAATACTTTTATTTCGACTGATACACTATTTATACTATTCATACAGTATAAATAACTCTAATATCTTTCGGTCTAGTTCAGAACATGCAACTACAGTCATGGGGAAGATTGCTGAGTTGACGCTTGTCCAGAGGATTATCATCGACAGAGTACTGAGTGCATAAATGAACATACTTTTCAGACGTTGAGTATTGATCGTGGGAAATATTCTTATATTCTG
Source organism: Heterobranchus longifilis (assembly GCA_028570985.1). NCBI lineage: Eukaryota > Metazoa > Chordata > Actinopteri > Siluriformes > Clariidae > Heterobranchus > Heterobranchus longifilis. The sequence goes on along the minus strand of JAOVVB010000015.1, from coordinate 823,823 downwards.
AGATTCTCTGGCATCATCAAAATGTAAACAACAAGGGTGTGAAACGTTTCACTTTATGTGTAAGGAATATTCAAATGGTCAATATAATAAGACTAATTTGTTATTTTATTGATTCAAGCTGCTCTACAACAATCAGTAGTCAGAAGTCCTTTATTCTTTAAAACCTGCGGGGCCCAGAGTCAGAGTCAGAATCTGCAGTACACTGGTGTCACTCGCTCAAGCCATGCCTGCTTGATTGCTTCCACAAGATCCTACTCCTGCCTTCTTCACCATCGTCCAACAGTTTGCTATTGGGTTTAGGTCTGGAGATGACCCAGGCTACGGCTCCACAAGCTGAACACCATCATCACATACAGTAGCCAGCTTTTCACTAGTTTTCCTGTTAATTAGCACAACTCTTCAGCCAGATAGACTGGAACAAACTAGTGACATCACCTGTTTTGTGAACTCAACTATACTATATATACATGGCATATGGTGTCTCGATACTTTTGGCCACCAAATGTATATGGTGTGTGCATCATGTAAATGTATTCATATAACTATAGATATAGACATGAATATACAGTAGATATAAAATACACAAGTAAATGGACAGATGGATTAATACTAGCAAAACCAAAGTTAAGAACGTAAGTAAAATTAACAAGTTGTAACTAAACTCATTATCAAAATGTTAATAAAATGATTTTAATAATGCGTGCTCTGTGTTAAACAGAAGTTTAGATACTCATCTGACTCTTATTCAGTGTAAAGAAGCGTCTGATGAACAGAATATTGTTTCACCTTCTTAATTTATTCCCTCGTTCGTGTTTGCAAGTACGGTACACTCAAGGCAAGTTACATCAGAGAAAGCTGTTATGTTGTAATCCTCCAAAATCTGACCATTCAGCAGGTTATAAAGGTTCAACACAGGCTGAAAGGAAACCTGTGCTATGACACGCAATTATTTCGATTATGTAATCCTAAAGCTGCAGAATTTCCATATATTCATAAACATTTTTAATGGATTTCAAATTTAAATCCAATTCATCTCATACGATACATGAGAAAATAACATATACTGTTGGACACACATATCATTTAAAATGCCATTAAATTAAATGATTTTTGAAATGTAAGAATTGTACAGTTGGGCCCTGGATGCTTTTATGTTGCTTGTTTTGGCACATTTTCATAAAGGGAGCCATTAATTATAGTTGTGACTGTACTTACTGTACCAACATGTAGTGCTGTGTAACAGTGTGGTTAGGGAGTCACAGTACAGTACAATACTTAAAGTGATTTCTTATAAATGACATCATGTGCAGGATGCCAGTGACTCAGCATGATGATGATACAGAGTGAGCGCTGGGGGTTGATTAACAGATCACACACTGATTTTAAAGCCTTCAGGTTATGATTTACTAATAACATACAGTACCTCAGAGTTACCGGACACCAACAAGAGCAACACAAATGATGTCACAGTCATAAAGCAAATTCACTTCCCAACGTATCTAGCTGCAATTAAAGCAACGTTATTAAAGGTGCAGTAATCGACCCTGCTGATATTTGAACTCAGAAGCTCCGCCCCCAAAACCAACATTTCCTAGCATAGCATTTCCAATTATCCATCAATCGCAATAATCGCACTGTGCTAGCAAGCTTAGATAAATAACATGATCTAACACTAGACTGAACAATGACAGGGCAAGTAATGTCAGCTAACGTTAGCGATCCTGTGGACTGTAGGCGGTGGGGTGGGTATGGACAATTCCAGGGGCCCCTAAGTGACATGTTATGCAGATTAAAAAGGGTTGTTTTTTCAACATTGAGGGCCCAATATCAGGTATTCAAGGGGCCCAGAATCTCTAGCGCCACCCCTGGTTGCGGGTTAGCAAACTGCCACTGCTGCAAAGCTAACAAACTGGGATTAGCTAGCGCAAACCTTATCGAACAGGATAAAATAAGCAGGAACAGAGCAACCCCTTCCTTCATCGCTTGTCATGTCTCTGAGCTCACAGAGTCTCTCCACCCTGAAATGCTTCTCCTACATATATAACGACTCGACTCTTTGCCCTTGTCTTGTCTAATAACCCTCATGTTTTGCTCGTCCTCTTTGGCTGTTTCTCCATCATTTCTTCCTTTTTACAATGAGTGGAGTCTGAAACCCAAAACGCACCATTACTATCTACAGCAGGCATCACTGAATGGCGGACCGCGTTCCGGATCCGGACCGAGTGATAATTCTTTCCGGACTCTGCTGCTTTTCTGATAAATGAGAATAATTAATATACCAGTAATCTAATGCATTTTCTTTTCTTGAGGTGGGCGTAGCTATATGCATCACTCAACACAGCCAATCAACACAATAGTTTACTGTGACAGAGAAAAACGAAAATGTGACGCAGCACGGCTTACTCCAAGAAAAGGTAGAAAGTAGACTATGAAAACTGAACTGATGTTTAAAATAATGTAGTGACTGAAAATTGACTGTACTGTAAACATTCTGAAAAGCTATGGACATTTTAGACTGTTCATTTTTTAAAGCGATCTGAATCCTAACACAAACATGAAATTCAGACTTCGGCTCAAGGAAAAATTTAATGACTGGACCTTCTTACATTTCATTTCAGTACCCAGATCTACTTTGTATCCTCTCGTTCCTACTGCACCCATCTACTTTCCCCCTCCACCCACCCCATGCTGTGACGAGCACAGGCTCCTCCCACTAGTGCTGATTGGCTGGAGCAGTGTTTTTACGTTTCGAGTAGAACACCTGTGTTTATTTCCCTGCTGCGTGCAGAGACAGCTAGCAGACTGAGCCGAGATATTCGTTCTATATTCGTTATTATAATATAATAATATATATATATAATATAATCACTTTCTGCAGCTTTAAATACTCTGTGTACTGCGTCAGTGGCGTCTCACTGCCTCGAGCTCTTACACAGATAAGCTCCACCCTAGTGAAGAAACACACAACAGTAACCGTAAAGAAGTAAGAGAGAGGATCATGTTTCACTTTCGCTTCCCAGAAACTGAGACCAACAGTGAGAATTATAGAGTTTATAACATGCACTAAACCATAGTGCTGTTCGGAATGTGCTCACTATAAGTGGGAGTATAAACTCATCATTAGCTCTAGTTAGCATCGTGTCCATGTGCATCGACTGGGGTGAGAATTTGTCTTGGAAATTTGTTTTTGCTAAAATAACGATGCACTAAGCTTGGACACACTTAGGACACACACAGCTAGGACACACTCTTTTCAGCTTTTTTTTTGCCACAGCGATTTTGTAAAATCCTGATTGTGACATTGGTTGTTTCTTCGTTCCTCCAGGGACTGCACTGAAAACCGAGTGGCGCTTCATTAGAGCAGCACTGGCCTGTCCTGCTGTAACCTGAGCTTCAGTTCTCACAGACACACTCAAATCAATAACCTTCCATGGTTTGAAGCTGCCTGGACCATATCCGTCTGTAATACTCCAAACCAGCTTTTGTCACCACCGAGGACGCTGTTTTCTGCATACGAGAAAATATGACGCAAAGACACTGACACGCAGCGTAGAAGGTCCTTATATGCAGTTCTAACAGAGAGTGAGATGTAGACTGTATTGCTTTTAACAGGTAGCGTGAATTATTCAGTAACTGTCTCTCTTTGTGTGTAGGTGATGATCCGAGCCATGCGCGCGAGCGTTATACTACAGAATGAACAATGGAATGCGGTGAATGTGCAGCATCACATAAGCAGTCGTCTGCATCTAATAGGCTCCCATGTGGCCTTTATTATCACAAGCTTCATCTATAACTGCTCTCTCCTTTACTTACTGTACACATGAAAAGCTTGCACTGCTCTCACCGAGCTAATCATGTACACACTGAATGTTTCACACATGAAGAGCATAAAAAAATTAAACCACATTTTTGTGGATATAAGTGAAAAATCAATAAACAATGATACAAAAGAAGTAAATATCTCATATGGAGCCAACTATTCCTCATGTTTTACTGCGACAATATGTAGTATATGGTTTACCTACAGATATTATTAGAAATCCAAACTGATAAACAATTATTTATTATATATTGTGTTAACCTCTAGGATTACATAAAAATGCCCAGGATTCCATACCTCACTTCTCTTTATTCTAGTTGGTGATCTGCATGTTTATGAAATCTCCCTTTCTGTAGATTATGAGATGTGCTTATTTTGTTTTGCCCCAGAGCTACAACAATAAGGTTGCTACCTACTGTAGTAAGACAAGCTTATAGTCACTCATCAGCCACTTTTTTACAAACACCTACTGTATGTACAGTATGTCCACATTGTTGCAGTTATCTGTATAATCAGTCAATCATGTGACAGCAGCATAATGCAATATATATATATATATATATATATACATACATACATACATACATACAGTATGTACAGATCAATATATGCTTAATGTTCCTGCGGGAAGTTTAAAAGCATTTTGCTCACATGTTCTGAAACTGTGGGGCTAATAAAAAGCAGTTTTTTATTAGCAGACTAGATCATAGTCTGTATATGCAGATATGCAGAACGGGTCAATATAATCAAGTAATGTTCACGTCAAACATCAGAATGAAAGTGTGAAGAAGTGTGATATCTGAGACCTAAACCATGATTTAAATCTACTGTAAATTGTAAATTGTCTCTAGAATTGACACATCATGGTGTTGAAAACAAGAAACATTGAATAAGAGATAAGATAAGATAAGATAAACCTTTATTAGTCCCACAAGTGGGAAATTTGTTAAGCAACAGTTCTGTAGGTGGAAACGCCTTGTTAATAAGACAGGACAGATGCACATGGCCAGGAAAGATACAGTAACTCATACAGTATGATCACTCGTTACAGCTGTGGTGCTCAGAAAATCCTCTTAACATACACAAAACATCCAACGTTGAGGTCAATGGACTACAACAATCAATCAAACCTGGACAGGTAAAGATTAGAAAAAGGAATCATCTCGCCAGGCTTCAGCTGTGCTGTTTGGGTGTCATGGTGGCCTCGGATCCCTGTGGAAACCTGATGTGGTCTTCTGCTGGTGCAGCCCATCACCTTCAGTGTTGTACAAGATGCTTTTCTGCTCACCATGGTTCTACAGAGTGTGTTCTAAAGTCTGGTCATTCTCCTCTGATCTCTTTTTGACAACAATGTGTCTCAGCCTACAGACACTCATGAGACACATGGTTTTGTTTTTCGCACCGCACCATTGTGTGTGTGTGACTTTTGTATGTGAAACTTCCCTTTCTATACTCACACAAACTGGCCAACTGGCACCAACAACCGTGCCAAAATCACAGAAATCAATTTTGCCAATTGTTGATGGGGAAACTCCAGACTACCTGTTTTGCTGTCACATGATTGGCTGATGTCATGACTGCATTGACCTGCAGGTGTACGGGCGTTCCTAATAAAGTGTACATGTCAATTTGTAGCACTGTATAAACTCTTCACACACTTGTCTCAAAAGACAACTATATGATTTTAAACAATTTCATATAATTGTGGAATAAACAACATTCAAGTCATATTGGAACGACTCTGTAAATGCAAATAAATGGACACAAAAAGGTTCACATCCACTGTGCACTGAAGACAACTATTTCTGACGTATTACTGCTCCTTACATCTATTTAACGGCCATTTTTATACTGTAAATAACTGGAAGGGTCACACTTCGGATGTACAAAGTAATTATGTCTATCTAAGTTTTCTGGTGAATATTATTTTTCATGTAAGTAATTCTTGAATTCCATTTTTTCTCCTACATTCATACGGAGTTGGAAATGATCTTATTGAAAGACGTGATGTCACACTTTTAGTGTTTGAGTTGTTAGAGGTCTGTTGATTATGGTGAGTATGAAAGAACTGGCTTAGTGACTCCACTGTGACTGAAATAAGCACCTAGGACTGTAAGAGCTAGGCAAGTTGTAATATTGCAAGTTTTATATAATGCTTTTATGATTATTTCTACTTTTTGTGCACACTGAATCCTGAGACTACGGTTTCAGTGCATGTTTGTGTGATAAAACCCAACAGCAACAGTCACGACCATAAACTCACCACAGCCACGAGTCAGAATAGATAACGTAGTCACTTTCCAGGACAAGGTCGCCGTTTTATGGCAAGAGTGTGCTGATTTAGGCATGCAGTTTAGATGATGTAATGGATGTAAACAATAGCAGTATGTGTCCATTGCTAAACCATTGCACCGTTACACAAAGAGACATGCTAATAGGTCAAGGTAAATGTACACTCCTTGACTTCTGATGAGGTCATAGGTGGAATGTGTAAACTTTTTACGTGCCATAGTCCTATGAACGCAATCATATAAGCAAGTATGTACCATACACATGGTCTACCAACCAATAAGGGATTTAGTATAACTATAGCATAACCCAATCTATAAAGTTTTTATTGAAAAGTTAACCATTTTCCCACAACACAAATAAACTTTTCTGATTGGTCATTACGGGTCAAAATGTTGTAACGTCTCTCACATTTAGATTTTGAGGTGAGAGTCCACAGTGTCTGATAATATTCTCATCATACATCAGAATAAAAAGGTTTATGATATACATATACTGTTGTGACTGGCACAACCGTTCTCTTGAGTTAGGCCGATATCACACAGTGTACAGTGTACACCCTTACAGGTGTAAAAGCACCTCCACCCCACCTGACTTTTCTCTCACTCTGAATGAAATGAGAAGTTAAACTTACTAGAAATCAAGGTCTAATAGAAGTAGATATAACGCAAATACATAGATATAGCACATGAAACGAGCTCAGGATGTCAGGAAATCAACTGTCTTTCTTTTCCAGGTTATATCTAATTTGTGTAGATTGTGTGAGAAAAAGAAATGTCATTTTATTTCTTTAATTATTTAATTCTGACGATACTGACTGTTGACTTTTTATTATTTTTTTGCTTATATAATACAAACCAAATACAGCATTTAAAACATTATCAGTACCTAGTGTGCATTATGTAACAAAAAAAACATTCCATTTTGCTCAAGGTTCCTTGCTATGACATACATTACATGAGCCAAATGCAAGCATGCTATCATCGATTATCATCGGTATCACGATTATTTTGCACTTTAAAATGAAAGGCTGTGAAGGAAACACTTTACGTTGCTGCTGCTGTTGTATCCTGTGTATCTGTATACTGTTTCAAATGTGCTAGAATAGGTGAGGATATATAATAAAAAATAGTAAAGGAGTCTATAAGCACAGAGCATGATGGATAGTGTGATGCTCCTGTGTTGTGTAGCAGAAATGATAAGGACCTTGTAATCAACCCTGACTGTAGACAGTACACTGAAATGAACCTGGATGTTGCTAAATATATCTTCCCATAAACAAAACCTCAAGAGATTCTGATAAACCTTCTACACTGTTCAGGAAATAATAAATCATGTCTTGGCAATGTATACACAGGAATAATTCTATTCCCATTCAGTACTCAAGCAAATTAACCATAAAAACAAATATTTCGAATACATTTCTAAGGCTTATAACCACATCTTTACCTGCTACATCTCTGGCAGTTGCATTACATGCCTCTCCTATTTATGATCACCTTAATGGGCTGAACAATTTTATGTTATTCCAGTTATACTGGTACTGTATTCCCAGTACAATATCCATCTATAACTATCATTTCACTTAAATGAATGAGAGCCAAATATGTATCTTCGAGTGTATCAAAAGTTTCCAGCATGCCATCACTTCATTTCATTTCTAGGGACAACAGTTTTATTCTTGGGAACCAGCACAGCATCTACACACTCGTACTCACTGTCACACACTGCCAGACATGATAAAAATCTAAAACATTACACTCATTGTCCAGACAGATGTAAGAGACCGTCCCCATTCATCTGTCTGTAGGTACTGCAGCAACACTGCACTGTGAGCACAGAGTGTTCTGGAATACAGAGACAAAGCTGCATCTTTCAACTAGAATTATTGTTTAGTGGTAAATCCTATGCAGCATAAGTCTTTAGTTAGGTCATTAGTTAGTACACCCCAGCTGGGTCTTCAGACATCATCATACAGTGTGGTTTATTAAGGGAAGGGTCAGTGCTGGGGTCTGTATATTATACAGTGGGGTGTATTAAGGGAGGTGTCAGTGCTGGGGTCTGTACAACATACACTCCGTGTATTAAGGGACGTGTCAGTGCTGTGGTCTGTACATCATACAGTGAGGTATAGTGATGTACAGGGTCAGTGCTAGTGTCTATACATCATACAGTGAGGTGTATTAAGGGAAGGGTCTGTGCTGGGATCTGTATATCATACAGTGAAGTGTATTAAGGGACGTGTCAGTCCTGGGGTCTGTACATCATACAGTGAGGCGTATTAAGGGAAGTGTCAGTGCAACATACCGTCATTGTATTTAGGGAAGTGTCAGTGCTGGGGTCTGTACATTATACAGTCAGTGTATTAAAGGAAATGTCAGTGCTGGGGTCTGTACATCATACAGTGAGGTATATTAAGGGTAGTGTCAGTGCTAGGGTCTATACATCATACAGTGAGGTGTATTAAGGGAAGTGTCAGTGCTGGGGTCTGTTCATAATAGAGTGTGGTGTATTAAGGGAAGTGTCAGTGCTGGAGTCTGTACATCATACTGTCAGTGTAGTAAGGGAAGTGTCAGTGCTGGAGTCTGTACATCATACAGTGAGGTATAGTAAGGGAAGGGGAGTATAATATTGTATT
>JAOVVB010000015.1:529651-544492 GCA_028570985.1 Heterobranchus longifilis | reverse complement strand
CAGTCAGTCAGTCAGTCAATCATCTCTAAGCCATGGATTATGATCTTGTGCTTATAATGGCACTAAGCTAATGCTTTGCTTCCAAGATTTTCTTTTATGTGAAACCCATTATATTACTGAGTTTACCTTTGAGGACTATAGAGCTGTGTTTTGGCCACGAGTGATTCATGGAAAAGTCATCATAACGTCTACACTGCAGGAAATCTCCCAAGCGTTGACGTTACTCCTCCATAGCACGCATGCGGAGCTCCTGGCTAAACATCAGCAGTAATCTGAGGAGGATTGTGAGTGGCACCGCTCAGTCTGCCAGCTAACCTGCGTCCATCAGCCGGGGAACAGGATGGGACCCCAGGGTGTGTAGAGTGGGTTTTGTGTAAGTGCTTGCTATACTGTGAGCATATGGTTGGCAGGACCCTGTCTGAGGAAATGGAAATTATGATCTCATGGTCCACTGGGATGCCCTCCATTTACCATACTGGGGGGAGGGGGGGGGGGGTAATGGATTATAGACTATCCTTATTATAGGATCTTTAGTTCATGCTGGTGTGTATTACTCCATGTGTAAAGATTTTCCAGTGCCTCAGCTCATAGCTACAGAAACCCTGCTTTATTGTCCATGGAATCCACTCCGTGAGTCTCTAGTCTAACCTAAGATAATAAACCCGAGTGTGCAGAGAAAGCAGACCAAGCCCTGACTTTCAGCATTACATTAAGTGTGAAATTACCTGCTGAATCACCAAGAAAACAAACTTCAAAATGTTGGTAGTTTTTTTTTCTTACACTGCACAATCACAATATTCTCTTTATTAATAAACGCACTTTCTGTTTTGCTCATGGAGACTCGAGTCGCCTCGACAGAGAAGGTTACTCTCAGTTTCTCTCCAACACGACAAGCTGCATGTTTTTGCCTCATTGTCTTCAAGAGAAAGAGAAATGGCGGCTTATTTATAGGCGCCATGACTAACCTCCATCCACGAAAACTTACTGCCTGTTCCTGTTCCCGAGTGCTGACACACATAACAGGTTATTTATTTATTTACCTTCATCATTAAATTATCTGGAGCATCCGCCCCGTGCATGAGCTGCTACAGGAACAATAACGTGGTTAGGATTGGAGCGCATTCTTATAAACCCGTCTATAGCGTAACGGTCATAAATATAAAGATCTGCACTGTACGGGAGAATTAATCAACACCATCAGAATGGAGAAGTCAACCCTGCCGTGGTATAAGTACTACACACTACACAATCTGTTAAAAGTTACAGTGTCAGTTTTGGCTACAGGCATGCGGCTGAAGCTTCCAGCACCCCTAATGTGAAATACCTCCCTGATCATATTCTGTTAATCAGAGCTACAGACAGAGTCACGCCCCCTGGCACAGGAACGTGAAGCAGGACATCCTCTACTGCCAAGATGTTCACGTGGCGTCTTCCATTTCTATTGTCTGGAAGATTGTTACATTCAGTGTTTATGGTGTTTAAGGGGATTTTTTTACTGCTCATGTATTTCATGTCCATTACTGAGCTCCCACCAGCCACTCTTTAGCTTTCTGTGCTGTGAGCGAGGACAAAAGCATTGTCCTCATATTTATCCAACACTGATGCTCCTAGAGACTAGACATTTCACCAGACTGCTTTAAGAAATCCTATCCTCCTGTAATAACCAGGTGTTTAAATGGGCTGCTTGATCGCAGACGTATAACAGCGCTGGAGCGAGAGTGAGATTGGAGCTTGGTGCGAAAAATAGGACGTGCCAGGTCGAGTGCTATTTACGAGCTGGGTGGAAGCCATGTTGTTAAACGAGGACAAATTTGCATTGATTAATGTGATAATTACAATGAGGACTATTCCCTTCCTCCAGCACTATAACGGCAAGCTATTAAAGCTGTTTGTTTTAAATCTCTCCATCTTCTCTTTTATACACACCGTCATATTAGTGTTTCGTTTTATGTAGAATTAAACAGCACCTGGCAGCAGAGGGCTGACACGAGCTCTCTGTCAAGTCTGGATCTTCTATCCAGATCTTCGATCTTCTATCCCTTAAATCATTGGAGGGTTTAAATGCAAACAGGTCTGTTGAAAACCCCGGTCTAAACTAGGACTGTCAGTAGACTGATTGTTTAGCAGGTTAATCTCAACACTGGTGTAAAATTAACATGTTAATGCACACACTTGCTTCTTCCATTTCGACACTTGATGCAAATGAATGCCGGCAGCACAGACGGAGCGCGTTATACCCGAGTACTTCCTGTTTCAAAAACAATACTTTATGCTTTGCTTGGTCTATTTAATGGTTTCTAATGAATTTTTTTATTAAAAGTCACTAGCTGGGAAGTATATTTTCAATAATAAGCTGTGCATATGTCTGAACGTTGACAACTCCAGGCTTCCTGAACATGAATGAATGAATGAGTGAGTGAGTGAGTGAATCATGTACAAAAGATTCGATATGCTCCATAAGTTATTACGGCCATAACAATCTCCCTTCATGTCTCTGTGGTTTATTACTGTATGTTTGAACAAGAATAAATTCATATTCACAAGAGAAGTAATAGTGTACAGTGGCACCTCGGCATACAAAAGCCCGTCTCATCAACTTTCACCTTAAGAACTGAAATTCTGCGAGAAATTTGTCTCGTCATTCAAAGCATTTTCAGCATACAAGCGACTTAAACGAGCCAAACCAAAGACAAAAGATTTTCTTTTTTTGTATAAGATTTAGTGAAGACGCAGCACCATGGGACCCAGGAATGTTAACAAGGACGGTAGCGTGAAGAAAAGGGAGACCCTTTTAGTTTGGTTTTTAAAGCAGCCGGTGCCGAGAGAAATCATAAATTAAGGTTAAGTGAGGTTTAATGTCCATTTATTTCATATTTTACTTCATTTACATGTCTTTTATAAATGTTTTGATTGTTTGTATATGGAAAAATATGATTATATTGCTGGAAATTGGTAATATTGGTCATATTTTTGGATGTCTGGAACGGATTATCTGCATTTACATTATTTCCTCTGGGACGATGTGTTTCACAATACGACACTTCACCTTAAGAACTCGCCTAATTAAATTTGTATGCCGAGGTACCGCTGTATGCTCAGAGAGAGTAAGAGAGAGAGAGAGAGAGAGAGAGAGAGAGAGACAGACAGACTTCACCCAAGGGCGCCCTCACCTGGCTTTCCAGATACATGAGATTCCTCTGCAGGTGATGAGAGAGCACCTTATTCTAGTGAAGGCAGTGAAAAAAAGAGAAAGAAGAGTGCTAAGGAGGGTAGAGGAGGCTTCAAACAGGACAGAGAGTCACAGCAGGATTTAAAATATACATCGACTAAGAAGCCATTCACAACGGAAATAAATAAATAAATAAAATAAGAAGATTGGCGCGGGTGTCTGCTGGGACGAGTGCAGTGCAGGGGGGCTTAGTGAACTCATCATGCACTAGTGGGTTGCAGAGAAGACGTACAAGCAGACTTAAGGGAAGCATCCAAATAAAGAACACTCAATGTCATGGTACACAGGGTTCTGTGTTTAGAGCCAGTCCCCAGGAAGAATACATTTCTAGTCACACACTTTTTACACACACAACACGGTACGCTGTGTGTATACGAGTGTAATGGGACTAAAAACGTCCATCAGGCTGGAGCCCGCGTCTGTACGAGGCGCCTAGGGACTGACCCTAGTGACCCCGCTGTACCGGGTCACACTGCTCAAGCGGGAACATCAGGATTAACACCACAGAACATCTGCATGAAGATACGCACTTTACCGCCGTTAGTATGGGGTGAGACGGACCAACCCGATAAATAACGAGTAACACAGCAGCATGCCGAAAAACCACAGGAGCAAAACAAAAAGTAAACAGGAGTAGCATTCCGTCACACACGAGCGGGGACGAGCGGGGACGAGCGGGATAACCCTCCGAGGCTGACCTTCGGGTTGGCGCCGTCAATGTTTAGCTGCATTAGCTGAGCGAGAGTCTGCTCTCGGATGCTGTTGAGCTCGGCCTGCTGCCGTCGCAGCTTAATCAGCAGCAGGGTCAGCTCCTCTGGCTGGGGTCAAAGGAAACAACAGGGACACCAAGAACCGTTAGAGAACCTGCATGAACACTGGATGATGGATTGGGAGCGGAAAAGGGTGGAGGTGTTGGAGTCGCTGTATGGTGTTTGTGAAAAACGCTAAAGATCAGTGAAACACACACACACACACGCACGCGCACGCACACACACACACACACACAGCGGCCCAGCTATGTTCATCACAGGTATGGATGTTCTGAGCAGTGTATCTAGTCAAGTCATGGCCGTGTGTGTGTTCAGAGGATGGCTCCTGCTGTGGAGCGCTGTGAGAGTGTGTGTGTGTGTGTGTGTGTGTGTGTGCGCGTTGAGGCCCTGAGCATGAATGCAGAAAAATATCTTCAGACATGTGACCAAATACAGAGATCAATACAAAGTCTAGTTTCTTCTGGTTACAGTGATAATTTCACATACAGTCAGGTCTATAAACTGTGGAAAAAAGATTTTTTTTGTCATTTGTCCTCTCTACACCGAGAATTTAAGTCCCCACTTACCTTTGTTCCAAAACTTATGGACTTGACTGTAGATCCGTCAAAACACTGCACTAACCAGCACCTGACGAGCAGGTACATACACAAGCCAAGCTATATAATAAAACATATGCTGGCGTTATATAAAACATAGCAATAGCCATAATGACTAAGCATTTTTTAAGTACAGTAAATTGATCTCAACACCTTCATATTAAATCTCTGAGAAGAGCATCAGCACCTACACCAAACTGTTACTGTATTGTGATCCTGTATTGTGATATACCGTTTTATAGATTCGTCCAGGAGTTTAATCACATGACCAGTACACTAATGAAATGAAACGATGCGTTCTTCACTCCTGTGTAGTAAAACTGGGTGACGAGTTTAAAATACAAAACCCGCCAGGTGTCATTAAGCATATAAACTTAATACACACCAAATCTCAGTGTTCGATATGTTTGATCCCATAAGAGGGTGTGAGATCTTCATCCCCGCTCGACTCGGGGAGATAGGGTTTAGGTTCCAACTCCACCAGTCTGCACTTTAATATTAATATTTAACATTCAGATTCCTTTAAACATAACAATAATGATACACACTGCAATGCCCACTAAAATATGAGGACAGTATAAGATACCCAGCAAGCTGTGTTTGTATCGCCAATGGCTGTATACACACCCACACACACACACACACGATATGGAATTGCACTGTTTGTGCTCCAACATACAGCAGTGGAACGCTCCTCACTGTCTCCAACATCGAAATAATACAAAATGCAAAACAAAGTTACATACTGTACGTACAACCAATTCGAGTCGCGCATGAACCTAAACGCTCGGACGTTAGACGGCTGCACTGTTTATGTCTGGTTCTGATGAGTGCAGTGCCAAAACTAACGGGCACACTTACTGTCTAACTCATAGCTTAACATAATCAGGCTGAATGGTAAGAACACTGTATAATAACATTCATTTACCCTGTACTGTACACGACTGAATACATGACTGAATAAAGACGCTGAATGAAGGCACAGACACACCATCCAAATAAATAAATACTTAAATAAATAATCTGGAATTAAGACATACATAATACATTAGAAGGCTGGCAGTTAGTTAGCGCTGAAAGAATTTTCGAATTAGCATTTCTGTGTCGGTACAGTTAAAGATTAAGCATCGCACAGTGAAACGTTTTTAGTTCCTGGTAAAATACTGTTCGGTTTTTATTTTTGAATATGGAGCCAGGTTCATGTCCAGCCGAGAAAAAGCTATCCGCACTCTTCTGCATCCACAAGCTCGGTACAGATGCCCCTGATTGAAGAGGGTCATTGTGATTGACAGGTGACCTGTAACCCGTCACTGTAAGGCTAAATGACCTGTAATAACCTGTGTGTGTTTATTGTTATCATGACTGTAATCACAAGAACAGACTAGTTCCTACGTTTGGGCGATAAAGCCCATCATAAGCGGGTATTATTTCTGACCGTGAGATCCTCAGACAAAAGCGCAGGAGAAGAGAAACCCCTTCGGACACTCGCTCTTCAATCATATCGTGATTAGAAGCGTGGAGAGGGGTTTTAATACAACAGCACAGAAGCAGAGAGGAGGAGCAGCATACCGTTTTCCCCTGCAGGGACTGCGGCGTGACGCTCTGAGCTGCTGGGACCCTGCAGTCGGGTGGGTACGCATACTGAGAGAGAGAGAGAGAGAGCAAAGCACAGAGAAGAGCAAGAACCCAGTGAGGAAAAAGACAAAAGGCCATAAAGATAAAGCGATGGAGATTAAGATCAGAGTTCTATAACTCGAGTCATTTAGAGTTTAGATCGGCGTCTACCTTTGCGAGGTGTGCCCTGTGGCGCCGGTTGAGGCTGGCGTCTCCGCGGAACACGGGCGAGGAAACTTCGGAACCGGTGCTGGGATCGTACGGCCGGTTGGGGGAGACGGACTGGTACAGGGCCAGGGAGCCGTGCGAGGGTGATGAGGGGATCGACTCGGCGATGTGGCTCAGGGTCTTGGGGCTGGGCAGTGTGCTGTAACCCATACGGCTGTAGGCCTGCCTTTGCTGCCACTCGTAGAGCTGCCACAACGTGTCATCTCGCATAGAGCGCCTCTTCTCCGCCGTCACGGGCTGCAGCGCGCAGTCGTACACCGACCCCGCCACGCTGCTGATGCTGTCCGGCCGCAGCATATTGCGCGGAAGCGTGCGGTAGCCCTCGGGGTAGCGTGGCACCACCTGCGTCCGATGGCTTGGCATGTTCCTGGGCAGAGTCTGATAGGAAGTGATGCTGAAACAGAGATGAAACGTCAGCAGTGTGTCAAGTCTTCCTCGCTAGAAATCTCTTCAAGTCGTTCCCTGGGTGTGGTGTTTTTACCGTGTGAGGCAGAAATCTCTACTCAGTTATAGATGCGTTTTCTTTACACGCCCAGATGATACCTGCCGTTTTTTTTACACACTGCGGAAAATCAGGAACTGAAAGGACTGCGATCTGCCCCGTGTGCGCCGGATCACTAAAGCTGCAGCTCTGCCTTTTAGATTCCAATTAAGACTCGGATCATCGTGTTCTGATTATCTTCAGCATCGCCCTCATTAAAACACTTTGTTAAACAAATAATTAATGTAGTAAAAAAGAACACGCAGTACTCACACAGCTCCTTCAAAGCGATGCTAATTCTAAATTCACATAATTAAGGCTAATAAAATCTCACTTGTAAAATATTGCTTGGCCACTGTTTAATTTTAATAAGCTTTTGGAAAAACCAAAAAAAAAACTCAGACGAAACACGACCTTCGATCGTAAAATACGGGAGCAAAATTGGACATGATCTCCTGGGAGCCGTACATCGCCTGTAGGCAGCTCATTCTCAGTGGAGTTGGGGAGGTGGTTGAACTGAAAAGCACCCATCATTTTCAGGGAAAGAGCTTATACATGAAGAACATGACCTACATCTAACCCTGCGAGAAAGTTCAGAGCACTAAATGAACTTAATGAAAGCGTGTGCGGCAGGTCATGACCCCGGGGTGCTGGGTTGGATCCCGAGCTCAGCTGACCGTCTGTCTAAACTTTCACATCCGAGGGCAGATCCTGAGTGGAGTGTGAGGAGCTACACTGACCGATCATGGCTGTCCATGAGCTCGCGTGTGACGGATAATGTGTGACGGTGTGTGATGCACAGAAAATGATGCGGCGGGCTCGTTTGATAGATGCTGTATGAAAGATAAGAATGAAAATTGAACTAGAGAGAAAATGTTAGAAAGCCACACCTCTTTGTGTCGTCGTCCTGGACGCGGGTGCGGTGTGTCCTAAAGTACTGCTCCAGCTGAACGGAATTGGACCTGCTTAAGCTCCTCTCCGGCTCTGCAGGCTGCGGCGGCTGCACTGCTGTCCTCTGTGGAAGGGTGTTGGACATTTCTCCTGGGCTCTGCTCTCCTCCAGAGCCGTTCACTTGCGCAGCCTTATATTGAGCCGAGCCTCCTCTGCACTGCAGCTGCCACGAGGAAGACACGGCGGGGACGACGGTGGCCGCCTGCACGGGCTCCGGCTGGATGCTGTCGAGTTTGCCGAGCGCCTGCTCCGCCATCCCGTCCTTCTGCAAGCCGTACTTGTCCTCTTCCCTCTGAAGCCTGGACCTCTCCGCTTCCTTCTGCGCAGCTCGCCCTGCATCTTTCTGGAGATATCTCTCGGCGTCTTTGTGCACACCGTGTATGTCATTGTCCTTTGGAAGAACGTGCTTGTCGCTGTCTTTGTGCAGCGTGAATCGTTGCATTTCTTTCTGCAGCAGATTTATTTCCTCATCTCGCTGCGTGGCATGCCGTTTACTTTCCTTCTGCAGAGTCGAGGCGTACATCTCTCCATCTTTCTGTACAGTAAACGTTTCCAGGTCTTTCGTGAGCATATACCTATATCCACTCTTCTGAAGAGGATACTTCTGTCCATCTTTCTCCAGCGCATACCTATCACCTTCTTTGTGAATCTGGTGCTTCTCTGAGTCTTTCTGAACAGCAGGTCTTTCTTTCTCTCTGTGAATCCTGGGCTGTTTCTCCAGCTGTTTCTGCTTTTTGTCCTCTGGGTGATGACTCTCACGGTTCCGCTCGTTATTTTGGATCTCAGGTTGAGTCAGAACCCAGTGATTTAACATGTTGTTCATCTCCAGTGGGCTGCGTGGGTCTACCTTTATGCTTTCCAGTCTGGAACACAAGAACATATAAGGACCTCACACCATGAGACATTTATCCAAATCCATACAGAAATGTACAAAGGTAACAAAAATCAAAGTTTGATATAACACTAAATCCACTGACCTAAAACCCTCAGAATCCCATCACGTTATTTGCATCACTTGTTATAATCAATGTTTTTTAATCAGAGGTGAGTGATTTTATTGAATAAATTGACAAATTAAAAGATTGCTGTCAGATTTTTACCTAATTAATTACAGAGATATTTATTACACAACCCTTTTTAAAACCAAGAGTGCCAATACCAAGTCTAGACCCGACTTTAGAGCATTCATGGCAGAGAGTATAGTAATTACACCGATCAGTAATAACATTAAAGGTGACGTGAGTAACACTGACTATCTGGTTAAAGTCGCACCTGTAAGGAGGTCTGATATATTAGCCAGCAGGTGAACACTCAGGTGTCAGAGCTGGAATCAGGAAAAATGTGCGTGTGGAAGGGGCCAGATGGTGATGTCTAGACGAGGGTCAGAGCGTCTCCAAAACTGCAGGTTTTATGTGATGTTCATGGCTTGCAGGGGTGAGGACATACCAAAATGCTCCTAGGAAGGAGAACTGGTGAAGCAGAGAAGGGTGATGCATGTGGGAAGGATGGACATCCAAGGCTAGTCTGTCTTTTCTGATTCCATAAAAGAGCTACTGCAGCACTAACTACTAAATAAATGAACGCTGGTTTGATAGAGTCAGAACACACAGACAGTGCATATGGAGCTGCGGAGCTGCAAAGAGGTCAGGATGCCCATGCTGACCTGTATCCTCCACCAAAAGATCCTTCAAGGGGCATCAGAACTGGACCATGGATCAATGGAAGAAGGTGGCCTGGTCTGATGAATCATGTTTTCTGTTATGCCATGTGGACAGTGTGTGTGTGTGTGTGTGTGTGTGTGTGTGTGGACCTGGGTTAGACATGACACCAGGATGCATTATGGGAAGAAGGTGAGTGGGCAGAGGCAGTGTGATGCTCTGGTTGTAATGTTCTGCTGGGAAACCTCGGGTCCTGGCATTCATGTGGATGTTACTCTGACACGTCCCACCTACCTAAACACTGTTCCAGCCCGAGTTACATCCCTTCATAGAGACGGTGTTTCCTGACATCAGTGTCCTCTTTCAGCAGGATAATGCACCCTAACACACTGCACACACTCTTCAGGAACGGTTTGAGGAACATTACTAAGCGTCTGTGGGACATGGTGGAGTCTGATCCATGGAGGCTCCACCTCACAACTTGAAGGATCTGCTGCTGAATGTTTGGTGCCAGAAACCACACACACCTTCAGAGTCCAGGCCCGGACAGGACAGGCTTCACAAGGGGAACTGATGCGTAAGCAAACAAATTGTTTTCAAGGTCTAATTTGTTCAAACCCTTGCCGAAACACCTTGCTTTAACACCTTGCTAGGGTGTTAATTAATTCATTGGCAGTTCAAAGCTGATAAATGGCTCATCTGCTGTACTGTTACCCTTGAAGGTGTTTTCACACTTCACTCACTGTTAGACTGTTTTGTCTTTAATCCAGTGAGAAAACTGAACGTAAGAGAAGAAAGGTTTTTTTTATTTTTGTCTTGTTGGCGTAACAGCATCCATGTATTATTCACATTCAACTTTCTTTACAAAACGTTTTCTATGTTTACACTATTTTATTTTCTTCTTGCCATTTGTATCCATGGCTTTTTTTCTTTGTCCAACTCTTCCACATGACATGGAACGTGTTGTGTTGGGAGAGGGCAGTTTCCAGGTCAAGCCACAGATTCTCAACTGGGTTTCAGGCTGGGATTTGACTTGACCATTCCAAAATACACAGCAATATTTTTAATATCCGTTCCTTATGCGGGAACAGAATAGAAATAATAAACAGAACCTCAAAAACCATCCCGTGAAATCCCAGTGTCCAGACCGACTCTACATCCAGCTCAGACATGTTACTCTTAGACAGAAAAATAAACCGTGATCCATTAGACATCTGTGATTAACATCGCTGTACCTTTTGATTGGCTCAGAGTGGACCAGTGTAGCGTCGGTCATCACTTTTATCCACGACTCCATTTCTTTGGCTGTGTCAGTGCAAAAGTAGTACGTCCTCATGTTTGGGTGTGTGGCCTGCTCAAGGGAAGACAGGATGAAGAGAACAGCCTGGAAGAGAGAAAGAGAGGGAAAAATATTTTAGAAATCATCAACACCTGATCGTGTAAAGGGTTTTCCCACGCTACTACACAAACACGACAGAGTATATATAATGATGCTGCGATAATACAGTTACTGAAAACTCACCATGTTGTGGAATCTCTTTACAAAATTGTTTCAGTCAACCTCAAGAAACACAAACAGAGACACTGAGAGACGCAGCAAGAGACTTTCATCAAATATCACAATAACCAGTCATGCAACATGTTGCGTTATAGATACTATGGTGTAAATCAGAAGACCGCTGTACTGTATTACATATTAAAATGTTCACATTATTTTAGCCGTCATGATTACTGAAGGAAAGAAAAGATGAGGGACAAACTCGGACCTTAAAGGCGTATTTCTTGCTTATGTGGTCGTCCACAGATAACATGGAGATGTGGAAGCTCGGTAAAAGGATGCTTCCAAGAATCCCTTCTTCCTTTTCATCTGCGAAGTGGGAAAAGTCAGGAAAATGACTTTAATACCAGTGAAACCATCACACAGACCTGCTGTCCTTCTGAAAGCTGTCTCTCACGGCACCTCACACACCGAGCCCTGTGTGGAGCCGGAGGTGCAGCGTGGAACCCCTCACTCACTCACCATATCTGCTACGATCTTTTCAGGCTTTACTTTATTCCATAATGTCACTAAACACACAGAAACTAACCCCCGCATGTCACCTGGTCATAGTGAATCCAGTTTAAAGCAGTTTAAAGCAGGTTAAAGCTCACCTTTGTAGTAGAAGAGACACATGTCGGATAACACAAACCATCTCTTCTTCCACATCTTCATTCCTGTGCTGTCCTGTAGGAGCACACAGTCATGACATAACGACTGAGCTTTGTCCATTATAGCACAGTGTACTGACACACTCAACCTAGACACTTTATCTCTGTGTGTGTGTGTGTGTGTGTGTGTGTGTGTGTGTATCTGTATGCTGCATAGAATCAGTCCATAAAGAGATGCACCGTGTCAGTCGTACCTGTTTATAAAGCCAGTTGCGTCTGACTACTGGAGCGTTCGGGTTTCTCTTTATGGAGTGCGACCGCTTGCCAAAATTGTGGACTTTTTTAGATGGCCTTGATTGCTAGAAAAAAAGAGAAGAGAAATAATAGTCAAGTTAAGCAAGAATATGGCTTAGTGGTGTTTTTTCTGTTTCTGCATTTGAATTCTGTCACAGCTTGTCGAGTTTTTCCTTCCACTGGGGGGAGCACACCATCTACATCTACAACATCTACATTTACAACATCTACAACATCAGAAAAACATTCATTTAGCAAATTGGGAAAACGAGCTTAGCAATAGGACTTTGAAGTAAATTCTATAAAATAGATGAATGAAAAGGTTGGAACTAAAAATGGTTGCGTATATACAGTGTTAAGCTGGTGTATTAGGTTATCCCCCCTGCATTTAGTTTTTTTCTGGTGAGCCAAATTGAGAGTTTTGCCTGGCCTATAATGTATTAATAGAGTGGCAGATTTGTCTTTTGGTTTATACTTTGGTCCGTGTATGTAGAGGTTTTCAGTCCATGTCACTCCAACTCATTTGTCCAGGTTTTAAGCAGAGAGAACAGCCTTCCCAATCTTTTGCATTTTAAGAAAAGGTGGTCTATTGTATCCTCCCTCACACAGAAGAGACACTCTAGTCGGGTCCATGTGCATCATGTGTCTGTTCGTGGCCACGGCCCCGTGTACTATCTGTACACGCCACTGTAGATCGGCTGTGCGCTTTTCTATGGGCGGTTTGTACAGGGACCTCCAGCGTCCTCGTGAGGATGAGCCTGGCATCAGCCACTCTGACCACTGTGAATCCCTTATTCCAGCCAAGGAGCCTCTGTGCACGACCTTAACACACGTTCCATACAGCACCCTCTTCGAGCCGGCCTCAAAAGTTGTTAGAACAGGTGTTTTGAATGACAGAAGGGTTTTCAGCTGCTGGGTGTATGGATAAAGGTAGGGGAGGCTGCTGTTGCTCTCTAGGGCTTTGCCCTAGACATATCTGTGAGTTGGGAGGGCAGTGCTGATATTACCTCGCCCAAGAGTCTCTCCATTAGATGGCTTGATTTTAGTCCAGTTCCTGTACACAGTTTGTCTGGCTCCTCATCGGTGCTTTGGAAGGGTTGTGCTTCAGCCCTGCTCGTCTTTATCATTGATGTCCAGGCTTTAAGTACGGATTAATAGAACTGTGTTGTGGCTGATGAAGTCCATTTCATTAAGGTTAAGCACAAACAGGTGTGTGTCTTAGTTTAAGCCATCTACCAGTTGGAGTAAGGCTTTGGCTATGCCTGTCCATGCCAGTCCTTCTCCATAGAAGAGCCTCTGTGCAGCCTGCAGTCTAAAGGTTTTTATTCGGCAGAACAGGTTGATCAAGCCCTGTCCTCCCCTTCTTGTACAGGTAGATACAGCACCGAGGCTCAGGTCCAGTGTTGGCCAGTCCAAAAGAAGTTCACCAACTTCCTCTGCACTTCTCTGATTAATGTCTCAGGGGGTTCAAGGACAGTGAGACGGTGCCAGAGCATGGAGGCGATCAGATTATTGATGACCAGTACTCTCCCCCTGTCCCTGTAGGACAGTTGAGGCAGGACCCAGGTCCATTGAGACAACTTGACACACATTTTTCCACTACACCCTCATAGTTTTTATTTTATATATCTTGTGTCCCTAAAAACAGCCCAAGGTACTTAAGGCCGACTTTGCCCCATTGGGGACCACCTGGCAAGATTGGTGGTCCTGTGTCCTGTTGTTGCCCAATTAAAAAACTCTCACATTTTTCCCAGTTCACACGTGGTGAGGAAGCTCTTGCGTAGATGCTCAGGTTCCTAGTCAGAACTTGAACGTCACCTTGATTTTTAATAAAAACAATTACGTCGTCGGCATATGCTGACAGCACAAGTCTCTCCTGTGACCCTCTGACAGGAGAGTCCTGTAGCTCGGCTTTTAGTTTGTATAGAGTTGTCCAGCCAGTGGGCACCCCTGTCTTATTCCCTGTTTCATTTTAAAAGGGCAGCTGAGACCACCTCCAATCTTAGACGTGAAAAAAGGTCCAGAGTATAAAAGTTTAATCCACCATAAAATATTGTTTCCTATACCAAAGGATTCAAGTGTATCTATCTGGAAAAGGTATTCATGGTCAACTCTTTAAAAAGCTTTTTCTTAGTCTATCGATAAGAGACCTAGTTAATACAGTTTTGTTTTACATAGATCAATTAAGTCTCTCATAAGAAAAAGATTGTCCGTAATGGTGCGGTGAGGTATGTAGTAGGTCTGACTGTTGTGCACTACTGAGTGCATGCACTGTTTCAGTCTGTTTGCAAGGCACTTTGAAGGTATTTTGTAGTCACTGCATAGTAGTGACACTGGTCTCCAGTTCTTCAGGCTTCTTTTTTTTATATTTTGGGATCAGTGATAAAACCGCCTTTGTGCAGCTCACCGGTAGCTTCCCGCTGTTAAAAGCACATTTAAAAACTTCATAGAGGTCCTATTACATTCCAGAAATGTTTATAAAATTCACTCGGCAGTCCGTCTATTCCTGTTGAGCGTCCTGTTGCGAGCTGCTGAACAGCATCAGTTAATTCCTGTAGCTCGAGTTCTGCGTCCAGCACAGTGCTTTGCTCCGGGAACAGTTTTGGAAGCTCCCTGAGTAGTTCCTCTCTGCAGGATGGATCACAGGGCTCTGCACTGTAGAGCCGAGTGTAGAAGTCTGTGGCCGCTCTCCTCATCTCACTTGGGTCAGTTGTTGTTGTTCCACCTGCTCATGTCAGATACACCATCTGATTTTGGGGTTTAATTTTTCTGGACAGATTAAAGAAGAAAGCACGGGGAGCATCCATGTCCTTGATGCAGGAGATACGATGTCTGATCAGGGCTGTTTTGGCTTGTTCGTGGAGGAAGGAGC
>JAOVVB010000015.1:475869-488840 GCA_028570985.1 Heterobranchus longifilis | reverse complement strand
GGCAAACTGTTTCCACATTCTTTTCATTTACGAGACATTAAAATGTTGCCTATTACACATTTAAATGAGCGTATGAGTCATTCTACAAAAAAAAAAAATCTCCTAAAATGTATTTCTTTTTTTTCTTTTTTTTTTTTTTTTTTACACCTGGAACTTCTTTAATAGCAATAACTTACTTTTAAACGTAACGAATCCATAGAAAGTAGAGCTTAATGTATTTGTATTCATTTTCTTTAAATACATTTAATAACTGCCATAACTTCCACCTTGGGTCTGTGTGCATGGACTCTGCATCTTCTCCCTGTGCTTGGTGGGATTCCTCAGAGTACTCTGGTTTCCTCCGACAGTCCAAAGACATGAATAATTATCATTCCCAATTTGCCCGTGGTGTGTGAATGAGTGTGCGAGTGTGTGTTTATGCCCTGTGATGGATCGGCACCCCGTCCACCATGTCTTTTTCTGTTTTTTTTAGTATAGGTCTTCACTGTGTACTGAACTGTATATGGTTGAAGTGACAATAAAAGCCTATTTGACTTGACAGGGTGTACCTCACCTCGTGCCCCATGTCTCCTAGGATAGGCTCCAGGACCCAATGACTGTATATACAGGATAAAGCTTAAATAGATAGACGATGAGTGAGACTGAGCGATTATAGTGTTTAACTTTATAAGATATTGGTGTTATCGCGAATCAGATTTATTCAATGAAAAACAATCTTTAGATTAGATGAAAACAGGAAAACCAAGCAAACAGGAAAGGGCTTGCAAAGACGAGATAGTAGCGGTAGTAGCACCAAACACATTTTAATTTATTTTATATTTACACCTTCACATAAATGTGAATAATTTTTTTAATCAGCAATATTACTAAAGCAATCTATCTATCTATCTATCTATCTATCTATCTATCTATCTATCTACTTCTAGTACATGGTCCCACTTAGATGTATGATCAAAGTAAAGACATTTCTTTGAATTTGGCCTTTAAAGAAAAGAAGCTACATTTAAATATTGATCATTAAAGTAGGAACATGTGACTCAAGATTGAATGAAAGTGCACTATATTTTCCAACAATACATAAAAGTATTGTTAGAAATAATGTATCTACATTATATATAATTCATTATATTAATGTGTCTTTTATGTGAGTTAAAACTATTTTGGCATCAGCAAAACTAAGTGTCAGCACTTTCACCCCTTTTTCCTTCATATATATAATCAGGGTGCTGAAAGCAGGGATCTCATGCACCGTTTGAAGTTTATTCCCGTGGAGCCAAAGGAGCCAGAAACTTACACACACACACACACACACACACACACACGCATGTACAATCACAGCACTTTTAAGCTGTGTGCATCTTTAAACTCTTACTTACTGTGCTGTACAGGACATTGTCGTTATCTCCGGACTCGGACAGCTCGCTCAGGTTCCGGTCCCACCGTAAGAACGGTTCAGTGCTGTCCAGTATTTCCATACCTTGTGTATTACTATGATTATTGCTATAATTCAAACCTCTCTATAAGTTACTGTATATGTGCGCGTGCGTGAGAGATGGTGAGTGAGCGCGAGCCGTGCGCGAGACAAATCCACTCTTCCCTTAAACCCTGCTTTGGGCTCTTTAACTCGTTTAATCTTAGATTTAACTAATAATCCTCTCCTAGCACTGGTTTAACTCCGAGTGAACAGGTAGCACGACTTGGTTTTTCTCGTTTCTTCAAGTATATTAACTACGCCTCTCCAGGAATTTCAGGGGCGGAGGAAAAAAAAAAAAAGAGAGAAAAAAAAAACATGGCTGTATTCACACAGAGAATATTAAAAACTCACGACTATTTCAAAGATTTTATTTCAAAAACATGTTTATTAATATTTACACCACAGTCACTCATATTTCAGTTGTAACCAAACTACTTTTTTTTTTAAACATCCAAACGAATAAACAAACAAGAAAAACTCGCTGACTAAATGGGAAAAAAAAACCCGCCCCCTTCTGCCAGAACCAATCAGGAAACACTTAAAGAGACCCAAACAAAGGCCGAGCACGAATCACGTAGCGCGTTCGGCTAAACAGAAAGGAGAGGCAGCCAATCAGAGTGTCGCAAATGCAACCGACGTGAAGAAAACCCAATAAGTTGGTAACGCTACTGAAAGGCTTAGCAAACCGAATACAGACAAGAATACTTCTCATGAGGAACCTCCTACTATCTGTCCTGCCCTCACACACTCCGTTATGTTTCATCACATCTTAGCATTATGATAATTATGATGTTTAAATGAAAAGACATTTTAGTTGGAAACAGTTGGTTTGTCTTGATAAATGACTGAACTTTGTCAACACACTACAGAAGCAGTGTACACTCAAATACAAAAAGTTTGACAAACAAGAACATGTACTGGTATTTCACAATTTACCAAGTTAGGTGATTTATAAAAACTCATCGTCTGTACCGCTTTTTCCTGTATACAGGGTCACAGGGGCCTGGACTCTTTTCCCAGCAGACGTGGGGCACATGGCGGGGTACACCCTGGATGGGTTGCCAATCCGGCATCACATGGTGCACACATACACACACACACACATGCTCATTCACACACACTATGGGCAACTCCAATTAGTCTAATCTGCATGTTTTTGGACTGTAAATAAAACCACCAAGCACAAGGAGAACATGCGAACTCCATGCACACAGACCCCGAGGCAGGAATCGAACCCGGACCCTAGAGGTGTGGGGAGACAATGATAACCACTAAGCCACCGGAATTAAAATAACCAGACATCTAATTAAAACATATATACACTATATGGCCAAAGTACGGCATTGGTGGCTCAGTGGTAGGTTTCTCGCCTGCCATGCAGGTTCAATTTCCACCCAATGCCCAAACACCAGCCACTGGATGCTGCGCCGGTCCCAAGCCCAGATTAAGTTTGCATCAGAAAGGGCATCCACTGTGGCGACGCCTCAACAGAAGCAGGCAAAAGACTACCACGATCACCACATGGCCAAAAGTATGTGCAATCCTGAAGATCACATCCAATGCCATAGGTCAGGGGCAGCTTACTGGTTAAGGCATTGTAGTACTGATCAGAGAGTTGCAGGCTCAAACTACTGTTAAAGGCCTCAACTCGCAACTGGTCAGATGTATAATATGATAAAAATGAGATCACTCTGGATAAGGGTGTCTGTTTTACGCCGTAAACATAATGCGAACTCGTTCTTCAAACTGCACACCCTTGTACAGAATGTCTCTGTATGCAGTAGCATACACAGAGTTTGTGAGGCATTTAAATTCACATTCAGAAAGTGTGACACACCTGTAAAGTGATTGTCACTAATTTGTATATTAAGGTACACTATTTTACTGTGCTTCTTTCTTGTGGTAATGAAGGAAAATTTGTGAAACCCAATGCAGTAAACGTCCCAAATTACATTTATTTTTACATGACTACATTAATATTTTGTTTATTTAAAATATTCTTTATTTTATTCTGAGAGTCTTTACAACTTGCCATCAACTCCATATTTCTTCATGGGTAAAAAACAAGCTCACACAATACAGAAAACCATGGTTACAGAAGTCCCCTGATTAGAAAAGTTAAAAAGCTTCTGAAACCAGATATACTGAACTGGTAACAAACAAGAGGATTAGAAAAGATCTTCTTTCATACAGGAAACAAGACAGAAACTGTCTCAATAAGTACTGTAAAATAAGTAGGACCACAAGAAGTGTGAACAGCAAATCCCTAAAGACATGAGATTTTTTTATTACAATACAACACAGAGTATGTCAGTAATGAAAGCAAAAATGTTTTCGACAAAGTCCACTGTAAGGTTTGGTCAAACCTAAAGGCTCGTGGTCAGAGAAGGAAGTGAGACATAATTATAATACCTTCATTCAACTACTGAACAAACATTAAAGAACAAATAACAAAAATATCATAATACACTATGTATTGTTAACTGAGCTTCCAGAAAAAGCCTTCATTCCCGATCCCGTATTTCACTCAAAAAGACAATGTTATCTGTAGAAAGAGAGAAAAGATCTATTGTTGGTGAAGTACAAAGGCACATTTGAATCACAACATTATTTTCATAACATAAGTCATAAAACTGCCATGAACAGGATTTAAAAAAAAAACCAATGCCTGGTTAGACAAGTAGTGTCTAACCTTTAAAGGTCACATATTAAACAAGTTTGAATAAGACTTAAAGGTCTCCAAAATGTGAGTGTTAATGTATCAGGTGAATTATAACTCAGACTTTGATTTCTGGCTGCTTGATTTTCTTTCTTTCACTCCTTTTCCTTTTTCAGTGTCTGTAGCTTTAAATGAACTGCACCCTTTGCCAAAATTGCATTTTCATGTCCAATCAGAACGCAGAGATCAAAAACTTTGTGTTTGGACATTTATCTAACATTTTCTATTTTCAGTCAATTTTTTAAAAACTAAATAAGGGATAAATATTTGTAAATATATTGACATCCTTAATGTTTACAACACAACTAAGAGCTGAAAAATGCTAGGATAGCATTCATGGATTAGCCACTAACCTAACTGCAAACGTAAATGCAGCACCCATCGAGCTGGGGAGGGTCTCTTGGTATATGAGGTCACAAAGGGGGGAAATCTGATTTGCTTGTTTAAAACCTAGCACCAGGACAAACAGCTGGGAATGTTTGTCTTCTCATGTTTTTTTGTGTCTCCATGTACACTGGAGACCCACCTGAACGCCTAAACATGAATAAAAAGTGATTTTTGCACAATAGGTCCCCTTTAATATTTGATCAAACTTAGATTTTTTTAAAGCTGAGTGTTAATTAAAGATCTGAGGGATACACAAAGCCTAACCTGCAATGATGGTGGTCGCTTGCCGTCTCACGTTGTTCTTGTCAACATATTCGCCATAGTCCAGCTTCCCCTCAACGAGAACCCGTGACCTGGACGTATTTGAAATGAATGTTAATCGCAAAAATATGACATTGAAACAAAGATGCTCACATCAGAGGTACTGAAGTAGCCCTCCTCTAACATTTATTCAACCAGTATAAATAATCCATGTACAATAAATCATATCTAACACGCTGACAAACCATGAACTTGGAACAACATTTCTACAACTTTAATCTCATGAAAAATTCATATAATACAGCTGTGGCCAAAAGTTTAGAGAACGACACAAATATTAATTTTCACAAAGTCTGCTGCATAACTGTTTTTTGATCTGATGTTACTATGGTCTACTGAAGTATAATTACAAGCATTACGTAAGTGTCAAAGGCTTTTATTGACAATTTACATCAAGTTTATGCAGAGAGTCAATATTCAGTGTTGACCTTTTTTAAGACCTCTGCAATTCACCAATCAAATTCTGGGCCACATCCTGACTGATGGCCGACCACTTTTACATAATCAATGCTTGGAGGTTGTCAGAATTTGTGGGTTTTTGTTTGTCCACCTGCCTCTTGAGGATTGACCACAAGTTCTCAATGGGATTAAGGTCTGTGGAGATTCCTGGCCATGGACCCAAAATTTTGTTGTTTTGTTCTCTGAGCCACTAAGTTATCACTTTTGCTTTATGGCGAGGTACTCCATCATGGTGGAAAAGGCATTGTTCATGGTTAGAAGAAGTTGCTAATGGAGGTGTTCTTAGGCAAAATTGTGAGTGAGCCCACTGCCTTGGCTGAGAAGCGACGCCACACATAAATGGTCTCAGGATGCTTTACAGTTGGGATGACACCAGACTGATGGCAGCGCTAAGGCGACTTTGTGAGAATTAATATATGTGCCATTTTCAAAACCTTTGGCCATGGCTATACAAATAAATGTCAATCATAAACTGTCCTGGTTTCCTGTACCTCTATATCCTTATTGATAATGAACAGTACTGGTAAATGATAGAAGTACTAACACAAGGTCAGTTCTCAATTTCATTTAAATATATACATTTTGGTCTTGTTACGGTATGTATAAATCGGAAACAGTTAATCATTTAAAACCTCAGATGTACGTACCCTTTCTTTACATAGTTGTAGGCTACGTCTCTTAGACCAGGCTTAAACACTGAGATTCTGTGCCACGTCGTCTTCTGGCTGACATCTCCTAAATAAAGTCACACATTTATCACAAAAGATTGGTAGAATTAAATTCTTTACAGTTCCATTACTCAAAGGTTATCATGTCACTACAGCACAGATATCTCTACCACATGCACTGATAAATAAGGGATACACAGGGTAAAGCTGACCCAGAGCAGCACTGGCCCTGACATGGTGCTGTGTGTGTGTGTGTGTGTGTGTATATATGTGCGTGTGTGTACGGTATGTACATGCATTTTTTTGGAGTTTGTTTTTGGGTTTTTCACTTTCGCAGTGTATCGGTTTACTCGCTGCAGCTGGTGTGGAAAGGGTTTCACCAAGCTTGGCTTTTTTTAGCTACACATCTCACAGTCATATGAAACTTACGGGTCTCCTATTTGGTGATTTCTGTTCATCTTGAAAACTGGTTTAATTAGTTAATAATCAGGCAACTTTTAAATCATGTGTATTTACTGTTATATGTTTACAGAATGTCATATAGTGACATTCTTTTTCCTTTGACACCACAATGAGCATTACAGTTAGGGTTGGGAATCACCAGGGATATCACCATTCATATCATATATTGCAATTCTGTCTCATAATTTTATAAATATCCAGTATCCCCCCCACCCCCCCCCAGATTTTGTAACAATTGTAGCTAATTATTTGCCCCTATACACAGGATGCTGTGCTGCCTGCCAGTGTGTGAACAGTTCCGAGAGCACCACCTGCAGGATTATAGAGGAACTGCAACATATTAATACCTCCAGTGCAAACATAGACAAATTAAACATTTATTTTAAGTCAGTAATGGAGTCAGAGTGGTGCTACATGTATAGGCCACATAAAAGACTAAGGATACATAATAGCCCTTTTTTTTCTAATTACATTTCTACAAAAGTCAAACACACTATTTATACTGGTAGTATAACAACCATTTCAGCCACTTTTTTCGGATTTAATTATCATGGAAGGGTTTCAAGATGGATTTTGTCTGCTAATATGTTTTTGCAATGTTACCTAGGAGTCACATTCAGACAAGCTACATTTGGAGAACCCATTACAGCCTACATTTTAGTTTTTGTTCTCGATCTTGACAGTAGTGTAGTCCGACAACATAAATTTCTCTCTACATCTCTCATTTCTGTTGCGTCTCCTATCACATACTCGTGTACTAGACTACTAATGACGTCTAACACCAACCTGTTTTGAATTATAAAAACCCCTCATTTAGTCTGCAAACGTACAAAACGGTCGGTTTTTAATTTTCTAGGTTCAGGAATCTTTTTGCTTTTCAGATCTGAGATTCTGACTTGAGATACAATGCAAAAAACAATCCATCATGCCCATTTGCCATTTTTTGCTTAAGATGTTTGAAAAGCTCTGTTTTATTATTATTATTTATGGGTTGAATGACTGTTTTTGAGATTTACACTGAACATATTTGATTCAAGTGACCAGTCAATCATGCTGGTACCTATAAAAACTTCACAACAAATATAATGGATATAATAATGACTGGCGCAAACCCCATATGAGAAGAAAACGCATCTAGTGGCCAAGAAAATGCAATACATCAATAAACTGTATCTGCTTTCCAATTTACAGTTTGGAATAAAGCAACTGAAGTAATAATAAAAAGATAATGTGATCTGAATATTCTGTAAATTCTAACTCTAGTTCAAGATTCACTAATACAAACTGGAATAAAATACAGGAACAACCTTACAGACATTCTGAATCTTAGCAACCCTAGCAAATCAATGCCTTATTTTTATTAGTCTCACTAACCAGTGGTTTTTATCCTATGAAAATGGTCTTACTTTCACTATTAAACATGGCTCTGCTTTTAGCTTTCTACTTTTTAAATCTCTGTTGATTTTTTTATCATGAAACTTCACCAAGTGTTAAAGTGATCTGCATTCATGATTTTTAGTGAGTTGACATTACTCTCCTTTCAGTTTTTGATAATGTGTTGAAGTTTTCATAACTCAGTTCCAGTAATTTCAAATTTCCTTAGCTGTTTTCTTTTAATTTGACCCTGGCTTTTTTTTTTTTTTAACTCAGGCAGTGTACATTATATATACCACATGCTGGTACCTGTCTGTGAGATTTCTCCTTCTCCAGAGCGCCACATCTCGTTAGTGGCCATAGAGAATATGGTGACTGGATTTCTACCTTCGACCTGTCTCATAACAGGGTCCTGACCCACACGCCCCAGCAGCTGCACCCGGTTAATGGCTGAGAGAGAAAGTGGGAGAGAGAAGGACATTTAAAAGTTTGTGCATAGCTGACTATCACACTCATACTGCATCAGCCTGTTGAAGATCCCAATTTAAATTTAGTTTCTCTTTACTGTTATAAAACACTCCAGTTTTTTTTTATTTTGGGGGGGAACTTTCCTCTACACTTTGGAGCATGGCGGTGGGGGTTTGTGATCATTGACGTCGAGCAAGGAAGTCTTTTACCTCCCATTACCATGAACACTACACTAAGTCTTAAAAATAGAAACTACACCGCATCCAAAGTGTTGCTTCATTATTAGTGCTGTATGTGACAAACTTCACAAGAGTCAAAATTAGTTTTACTTTTATTAAATAAACAATGTGTATGCACCTATACTGGACTATCAGGATATTTATAATAATGTCCAATACAGGTATATCAGACCAAACAATCACATCATCACCTTCTCTAATAACTGTGAGAAAAATATTACTGTTGTTAATTTCCTGTCTGATTTTTTTTTGTGTTTCTCAATTTTGTTTCAGGGAGTCAATCACTTAGCCACTCTACATCAATTCAGTGTCAAGATAAAGTTTAAAAAGGTTATCTTTATGTTTAAAAAATGGCTGTTTCGCAGTTCTAGCATGCTCTCACGAATTAACTGTACATCATTAAAATATTATCATGGAAATGCAGCCATGGGGGAAAAGTCTGAGACTCACATCTCTCCAAGATGAGACTGGCATCTGTGGATCTGTGCCTGGCAATCTGCCTGAATATCTGTTAAATAAAACAATCACAAAGTTAACCATTCCTATAATCACACACACACAATTCCCACATCACAATGTACGAGGGGTGTTCAAGTCAAACTGGGACTTTTGATTGTGCAGAATAATAAAAAACACAGTTAGAAGAGTAAAAATTTCCATTATTTCTCTATATAATTCCCTGATACACTAAGGAACTCCTTTAATGACTCAAACATGTGGAAATGGCTTGGAGCGAAGTCAGGACTGTGTGAAGGACGCAACAATACCTCTCAATGCGCAAGTGGTGCGGTGAACCGCATGAAGTTGTCCTGCAAAAACAGAACGCCTTCAGTGATCAAACCTGGGAGCACCAGTGTTTCAGCAGTGATGGGGTGAAGCAGGCAGTGCCACCATAGTGCCACATACTGAGAAAACTTTCTACCCTGATGGTATCTAAGCACTAGTGAAATAAGCACTGGGATACATGCATTAGTGTAGCAGGAGATTATATAGAGCAGTGGTTTCAACCTGGTCCTGGAGGACTCCCTGCCCTGCACATTTTGGTTTTTTTTTTTTTTTTTTGCTCTACCACAACAACTTATATTCAAAAGAGGCTTTAAATTGTGTGAAAAAAAATAAATAAATCAGTGTTATCCAGGACCAGGGTTGAGAACCTGTATTATAAAGAAATAAAGGTAGTTTTTACTCTGATTACGGATTACTAAGGTCCCGGTTTGACTTGAACACACCTCATATATCCAAAGACAATCACGAAAGTGTACATACCAGTGCTGATCCACTCCGAAGCATTTTTGTTGACTGATTAATCTACGGAAAAAATACATTGAATTGAGGTTTACTTTAAACAACAAATTAACAAATTATACTCTGTACACACACTGGCTTACTTGTGTTGGAGATGTCAATGACTAAATATGCATAAAGATAAGATAACCTACATGAAACTGAAGCCGTGATTTCATCCCTTACGTACAGCCATGGCCAAACATTTTTAAGAAGTTACTATGATACTTTATACTGAAATATAATTACAAGTTTCAAAGGCTTTCATTGACAATTACATAAAATTTATGCAAAGAGGCGATATTCGCTGTGTTGACCCTTCTTTTTCATGACCTTTGCAATTCGCCCTGGCATGCAGTTGATCAACTTCTGGGCCATTAGCCACATGGCTGATGGCAGCACGTTCTTGCATAATCAATGCTTGGAGTTTGTCAGAATTTGTGGGGGTTTTTTGTGGATCGACCGCAAGTTCTCAATGGGATTAAAATCTGGGGATTTCTCTGGATATGGACCCAAAATTTCAATGTTCTGCTTCATTCTCAAAACTTTTGCGAGCTACAGCCGTGGCAGATGAGGGTAAAACAGGGGTCTTTGGAGATACTGCACTCTTTTTCACGTGCAACTGGCTTTACATTTCTAATATGAAAAGATACACACACACACACACACACACACACACACACACACACACACACACACACACACACACACACACACTTTTTGTGTGTCCAGAGACATGAAGTAATACCGCCACCTACTGGTCAAAGGTATCAAGACCAACAGCTTTAATCTTTTTTCCCCCCCATCCTTGTACAAATAATATGGAGGTTTAAAACTGCAGCCTTAGCACAAGTGTGTTGAGTCGCTGACAGTGTTCTGGATTTACAGTAAATGATCGATTGCTCAGTTTACATTGCAGGTTTCTTATCTCAGTCTGGTTCCACTCTCTCCAGTGTCCGGCCTTGTTCAGCTGCTTTATTAGCACTCTGGGTCTGCTGATGTCCTGGTGGACTTAATAATCTGAATTCCTGATTGCTTCAATTTTGTGTGTACTATTTATATCTGAATATATCTGTGTGTGTGTGTGGTGTTTGTTTCTGAAACCTTTGTAATACTGAGTGGGAAGATGAGTGTATGGGACATTTTAGTCCACAAGTTCTGACGCGTATCTTTCTTATTGAACTCGTTTCCTCACGACTCCATGAACATTCACGATTCCATGAATTCCTTTTGTTTCTTCATTTATTTTCAACATCAAACATTCAACACTTCCTACAGTCTTCTTGCATAAATCCACTATGGTTACAACAACTTATTTGCTGTATGTTGACGAATTGTGATTCCAGCCATGACTGTTTTAGATTATGGTCAAAAGCTTGTGTTTTTCAAAACTTGCGCATCTTAATAACTTCTACCGTGCCTCAGTAATCATGCAACTACGCAATTACGGAATGACATCACTAGACATGCGCAGAAAAAACTAATATGAAATGAAAATATACAGCATAATACAACACAAATTATGATAATCATAAATGAATGTTCAAATAATAAATTACGAAATATGGCTCTTACAATGAGCATCATATTGCTTTTCCAGGTTTCACCCCGGTACACACACTACCACTAAAACTATTTTGATAATTTTCTCTGTTCCATGACCGCTCACTCTTCTTAATCATTATTTCACATTTAGTTCTGGAGATCTAACCTATAGACAAAGTGAATAGTGATCTTTTAACCCGCCTGTACACATTTGCATGTGTGTCCTGGATAATTACATTCTTTATTACCATCATCATCATCATCATCATTATTATTATTATTTATACAGGAAATCTGGTTCTTCCTAGGATCTATTCTGGATTTGGAAATGATGATGCTCTGACAATTACTTTTATGGGGTTTTCTTTTAAAAAATTAAATAAAAATAAAGATATATATCCCTCCCTCTAACACCCTTACCTCTATTCAATCTAAATGCTTCCTGCGTTCTGCAAATATGTTCTTCATTTCTTTAAAGCATCATCTCATCCTATTTCTCAGGATATATTTTTAAATATATATACCCATTGTTCATCACCATGAAAGTGAGATGTTCAATTTGTCTGCTACATAATGCTGGTCCCACTTTCACTCATGCAGTCACTAATCTCTGGTCTATAAAGCCTTACGCTTTATCACTCCTTCCTACTTTATCTGTTCTCTCCTTCTTACAGCCATCAGACATCCAGCTTGTCTCCCCCTGTTCTCCTCATCTTCATGAATCCACTAAATCAGTTTAATCACTCTCTAACTGTTTTCTTTGTAGGAGGTGTAAATATTATTTCACATGTAGTATTTTGTACTTGAACCCATCCTCCATAAGTGAGCTTTCTACAACACTTGTGCTCAAAAGCTTTACACCTGGCACATCTTGTTTATTTGTTTTTCTTTACAAACAGCTGTTTCATCTCAAATCTGTAATATTTCGGGCCTGATCCTGATCCTCTGCTTCTTTAAGCTTTCCGTTAAGTTTTCCCGCGCCTTATTTATTGGTAGGTTTTAGAAGTATTTTTTGCCACTCATTCATTTTTCTTTGCACAGTAAAGTGCTGCACTCAGTATAAATTTGTCTTTTTTTTTATTTTTTTTTTATGAAAGAGAACACAGTTAAATTTAACTTACACGCTCGCTGTTTGGGACGCACGCTGCTTCCGGTCCGCTTGTGAAAAGGTTCCGGGCGGATACATGACCGATCAGATAGTTCCGCCCCAAGATCAGGGCCTTAAACTTACTTTAAACTCCAATATCCATGTTTTTACGGAACCCATCTACAGACAATGAGGAGAAAATATGTCATGGCCACGACTTACTAAAGCGTGGGAACCAAATACAGTAGTATAATGCATGGCCACGGGATATTATGTTGTGTCCATGACTCAACCTCTTATTGTTTATCCTCTTGTTCATATATTTTGTTTATAAATGTTTGTATAGATGGATCATTACCTTTATTCACTCACTGACACACAACCAGTGGCGATTTCTTTAAGACTGTAAGGGAAGCTCAGCTTCCCCTATAATGTCACAAAATTAATGGTCAAATGATGTACTATTGTATTAACATTTTATTGA
>JAOVVB010000015.1:440501-454432 GCA_028570985.1 Heterobranchus longifilis | reverse complement strand
TGAAGTACAATACTTTAAACAAAACATACTTAAGTAAAAGTAAAATTACAGATTTTAAAAACTACTTTAAAAAGTAGGAGTACATAAAAAAATCTACTCAATTACAGTAATGTGAGTAAATGGAATTCATTACTTTCCACCTCCGCATATGAATTATGTAAACAATATGACTGACAGGAAATAGTCCACCTGAAAATAACCAGTCTAATTTTATTTTAAAGCTTCCCATTTTTTCCCCTATAATTTCATGCCAAAATCAGCTATACTTTTCTTTAAAAAGTGACTGCTTCACAAAATAAAATGTCCGTGTTCTGTCCTGAAAGGCTTCTGATACAATATTTGTATTTTCTGTCACCTTCTCAGTCCGAGACCCTGCAGATAAACCCCCTGTACACACTCATCCCAGCCACAATGTGTGTATCCTTTGGAGTCATGCTGCCTGTAGGAAACCCACCAAATGCTATTGTGTTCAGTTATGGACATTTAAAAATCAATGACATGGTAAGACTAATATGTTTATTAATAGGATAAGAGATTCAATTATCCATTTCTATTACAAATGAATTACAGAAAAACTGTTTGATGGCAATATATAGGCAGGTTCAGTCTTTGGACAGTGAAACAAATTTCACATGTTTTCCTTTTTCCTTTACACACCAACACAATGGATTTAAAATGAAGCAGTCAAGGGTTGATGTTTATTTATATGGGTTCAATAAAAATAATGATGTTAACTGTTAAGGAATGACAGACAGCATCCACAACATCTAGTCAAGTCAAGAACCCACTGGAACAGGGCGGTGTGGCGAACTTTGCAATCAAAGGATTCCTTCATGCATGTAAATACACACATTCCACCACCAGTGATGCTCAATAAAGGAGATATCAGATTAGACTTTTCAAATAAACTCTATAAAAAGTCTCCCTGGTTATTATAAACATTACCTTGTACCATAATGATTGGAGGAGAAAACTATAGAGAAAGAAAGGGAGGGCATAAACACATCACCTGTAAAACATGGTGGGGGCAGTGTTATGATATTATAGCACGACCATAAATTGCTGCCAATGGAACTGGGTTGCTGTCAATTATTTCTTATTATGTGACTGCCAATAGAAATAGCAGGATGAATTCCAAAGTGTATAGAGCTTTGCTTTCTATTTAGATTCTGGTACGGACCTGATTACAGTGAAGGACCTTGCTTCACTTTAAAGATTGAACAACTGAACCGCAAAAGAAACCCAAGAGCCAAGGGGTCAGGGACTAGAAGTAGTACCCTTCATTGCCTGTCAGCTCCACTTCTACAGTAGTAGAGTGCATGGTGCACTTGTTCTTGCACATCTGTTCCATTTTTTTAAATCTGGCTCCTAGAGGAAGAAACTAGAGATGTTCCATGCAGGTCAAGTAGCTGGGGGCTATCATCAGTGATATTGTTCCAAGGCAGAGGTCTTGTCTCGAGCAGCAAAAACAGCAGCAGTTCTGGACGGACTCGCGACAGTGTCCAGGGACCAACATCACACATACCACATACTGGTGGTCTCTATCTTTCTGTATGCATGCAATACATTAAATCACATCTGGAATGCTTTATTTCAAATGGACTGTGGTGGTATACAAAAGCAAAAATACAAAATTTTGTCACTGTCTAAATGTTTTATCTGACTGTTAATGAATGCACACGATTCTGTTCACTCTGTGAGTTAATTTTTTTCTTTTGTGTCTCTGTTCAAGGTTAAGGCTGGTTTCGGGGTGAATCTGATTGGAGTTATGGTGGTCATGCTGGCTATAACCACATGGGGCACTCCACTTTTCCAGTTGTCGGAGTTCCCTGCCTGGGCGGTGATGAGAAATGCAACTAGCAGCTTGTCGGCACAAGCACAATGAATGAAAGCGAGTTTCTGAAATTATATAAAGGAATGGACAACTTTTTAAATACACGGTGCAAGTGGCACTTTTTTTTTTTCTTTGACTGCCTTCAAAACAATGCAATAACAAGGCAATATGAAGACCTACACATGGTGACCACCTGTTCTTTTAGGGTGACTGGTATTCAAATGAATGTTACATAATATGTTTAAATGGTCAATGATGTACAGTTCTATAACATAGATCAAGCCAGTATTATGCAACAGTTAGTTCCGACTGAGTAATCTGATTGGACAAGTTATTCAGAAGTGGTAATAGTAGACGGTAACCCAGCACTGGGACGTTTAACTATATCTATCACTCCACATCACAGCTGTTCTAACAATTGCTAATTAAAATAACTCAGTTGCAGCATGGGTGAAAATTGGTTGGTACGGTCGGCAGTACTGAGAAGAGATCAGCTACCTGCCAAAAACCACATTTAGAAACAGTCATGGAGCACTTTTAGCAAAAAAACACATCTGATTGCATTATGTCTACTTAAACAACACTTTGTCTACATAATAATTGCTTCAAAGTCATTCCTAATTGCCTCTGTGTTGTTTGTTTTACACCTAAGATGCACTAAGCTACAAAGCGAACTAGTTTCCAGCATAAGGCTGAATCTTAAATTCCTCTGTAACCCCTAATAAAAGGCATTACTTGGAGTGTTAAACAAGGGATTGTATACCCCAGTGCCTAGTTTCTATTGAACTCTATTTGAGATTCAACCCAGGAACCCAAAAACTTAACAGAGCTAATAAAAACATTTCTAAGAGCTTCTAAAGTGAAATAAGTGGAAATATAAAGAGAAACTTGAGAGATTTACAGGAGTGTCCATGACTTCCATGGTTTATTCTAGTAAGAATTTCACCCCTTTTAATTACACTAACTGTTGGTTGCTATGTGTCAGTCGCCAGCTCTGCCAGTCACGGTTACTGCTACTACTACTACTGTAATTCATTTAAACAAGTCACACACTGCAATGTTTAAAACGTCATAAATCACTGTAAAAAAAAAAAAAAAAAAGTTTCATTTCGTACTACATGCTAGGACATTTACTTGTAACTGACATGTTTGCAAACCATAATAAAATAACGTTAAAGAAAATAATTGATCATTTTGCACTTAATCAATCAGGTCCGTTTTGGGCACTGGTGGCCCAGAGGTGTTTCGCCTCCCATGCGGAAGGCCCAGGTTCAATTCCCTGCCACTGGATGGGCATCCGGCGTAAAACCTGTGCCAAGTTGATGTATGCTGCGGTGGCCCCTTTCTGGGAGCAGCCGAAAGACCAACAAAACCAGGTCCATTTTGCTCATAGATAAAGCTTCTGTCCTTGCACGTGCATGTGAATCATATTAGTTAGAAAAGACCACGGAAGACCAGTGTTGACTTTCTCTTGTTCAGTTTTAGAAATATAATTTTGCCGCTCCCTAAACGACTTCAAATCCTTACTTTTCCATTTTCTCCTTGTACTTCAGGAGATGCCTTCATTTGTCATGTACTTAGAACAGAATAGAACAGAACACACATCAATGTGGAAAAACATGGACTGTTTAGTCAACTCAAGTCAAATAGGCTTTTATTGTTATTTCAACCATATACAGTTAAGTACATGATGAAACAAAACATTGTTACTCCAGGATCAAGGTGCTACATGAAACATAAATTAACAAAAACTAACTAGCCATCAAATTAAGAAACCTAATTAACTGACTAGCTGGGCACAATTCCCAAACCAGACAGTGATGCAGCTGCTCAGAATGCTCTTGATGGACCCTCTATAGAAGGTGGTCAGGATCGGTGGTGGAAGCTGGGCCTTCCTCAGCCTTCTCAGTAAGAAAAGACGCTGTTGGTCTTCCTTGTGCAAGGAGTTGGTGTGAAGGGACCAGCTGAGGTTCTCCTGCAGGTGGACACCCAGGAATTTGGTGCTGTTGACGATCTCCACAGAGGAGCCATCAACATTTTGCTCACATTATGCGATTTTTCCTTTTTTTTTTCGTGTTTATGTATTACATTTTAATCTAAGTACTGCAAAGTATAAGTGAATTGTTTGACAGCGAAATGAGATAAATGCCATTTTTAGACTTCATTATTATGTTGTGTTCAAGAGACACCAAAATTATAACAACATAAAGCAATCATGATTCATCTGCTTTTGCATTAAACGTCATAAAAATATAAACTATGTTCATTAAAGCCTCTACCCTCAAGCATCAACCGTCATATTCCTCAACCATTTCAAATATCTCAAGTCCCTTTTAGTGATTGCTGAATCACTTCACCTGTTAATAGAACCAGATGTAGATCAACATACAAATTGTAAAAGGGCATTAATGACTGTATATAGGAGAGGACATGCTTCATTCCATTTCATTTTTATTATTTTTTTGCTATTTTTTAAAATGTTTTATTTTGGAAATAACGTTGATCAAAGTACTATAAATTAAGTTGAGCCTTTATTTATCACATATACATTACTGCACAGTGAAATTATTATTTCTTTTATTCCTCGTATATCCCAGCTTTGTTAGTAGGTTAGGATCAGAGCACAAGGTCAGGCATTATATGGCACCCCTGGGGCAAATAAGGTTAAGGGCCGTGCACAAGGGCCCAAGTGCAGCAAACTTGCGGAGTTAGAGCTCGAACCACTCAGAGTCTTTAAGGTAACTCATTATATGGCACCCCTGGGGCAAACAAGGTTAAGGGCCCTGCACAAGGGCCCAAGTGCAGCAAACTTGCGGAGTTAGAGCTCGAACCACTCAGAGCCTTTAAGGTAACTCAGAGCCTTAATATACTGTGCCCCGCAAATATCTAAGTATAAAATGCAAAAGACTATATTTTGATCAAAGTAAGTATAAACAGCTAATGCAATGTACCAACTAAAAATGTGGTGTCCTCATGCTGCCAGACCACTATTTTACAGTTTTAGTCCTGGAGTATGGCTGTGCCTCAGTAAAGAAATCCATAGAATTAATATCCTGGTCATTCAGAAACTTCCGGTCATCAGACTACTTTATTTTATTGTCACCTGACATTGTTAAGCCTAGACCTTAGCAGATAACATTGTTGAGACTAGACATGAGCAACTGAAGCAACTGCAGATCATAACACTGCCTCCAGAGGCTCCAGTGGCCTACAGTACTGTATATGCATGATGGGTGAAGCCATGACTATTATTAATATAAAGGTTTGAACAATTAGAAAAGGCCATGTGGTCTAAAGTCAAACCTTTAAGTTCTCTAACAAATTAAAGCCTTTTTTTTTTGTTAGTTTCATTGACAAATGGTTTTCTTATGGCCACACAGCTGTTTGTGAAAATGTTCTTACTTTCAATAATAATAATAAGTAACTAATACAAGATCGTTGAATAACACTCGTATCTTGTGCTAGTCATAAACATTATAGTTAATCGTGGTGGATATTCCAACTGTCTTTTTCAGGATTCATTTTACTAAACCACTCAGTGCATAAACTGGGCTTCGAGGGTTTGATCTGCTCACCACCAAACGAGAGAGAAAGAGCATCCATGCGTACCTACTGTACCTGACATTCATGGTTCCATATTGTCACTATGGCTAAGAAGACATTTTTATTACTGTGGTGTAATTATAGTAGGTTTTTGTCCATCACTAGAGAGACAGAAATGCAAGACAGCCTAAACTACAGGATCAAACCTGCATTATAACTTACCCACTGAGCAGTTATGGACAATTATTAACTTTGTTCACGGTACCTCCAGCTTACAGCACTTTTCCACCCGTTCTTATCAGACAGGTTGATTCAATATAACGATTTGTTTGTTTACAATGACAGCTTGGCACATAAGAGAGAAGATTCCTTGGAATTCAGATTGGAGGCCTACCTTTCTTTCTCTAAAGGAGAACGGTAACAGCATCTCAATATGGAGCTGCAGAGCTGAAACAAAAAATCATGCAAATTTAAAAAATACAGTCGGCCAAAACGTGGTATCAGTGCTAAAAAGTGTCTCACCTAGGTGAAAAGGTGAATTTTCAGATCGGATCATATTATTTTAGTATCAATACTCATAAAGAAATATAAATTTTGCATTTTAAATGATTATTGTTTGAAGTGAGACAGGATAACGCTGAAAAATGGCTATTTTTGGGCACATATAAAACCGTCTCTCCAAAACAGCTGAAGTTAGCAATTTGACATTTTTAGGGAAGCAAGATCGGTCACTTCCATGTTCCAAAACTTCTGTAGTAGCTTCCTTGGCACACACATTTTCTGGATTATATGTATAACATAAAAATTATAATAAAATCAGCACAAATACTGTGTCTTGGCTGAATATACAGATTCAGCCAAAAAAATGTATACACACTTCAGGAAAAAAAAAGACTTATATACTTAAGTATAAATATTTTAATACTACATTTATTGAGATATCATGAGTTTAATACAGGTTACCTTTGGCCTCTACAATTACAAAATAAATTAATAAAATAAATTTAGTAGTAAGTTTTTTTTTGCCTGAAGAGTGTATACAGGTTTTTGGCTAACTCTGTAAGTTGTTGGTGTACTTTACTGTATCTGTAGCAGTTCCGGGGTTTATTCATATTTAAAAAAAGATCTCATATGTATTAGCGTATCTATAACAATGCCAAAATTTCCCAAAGCAAAAAAACATGTTGAATTACATGAACTGAAAAAAAAAAAAATCTTGCTGCAATAAAAATGTTTTAGAAATTTTCTGCATTGCAATTTGATTTGAATTGAAACAAACCTTACAGCATTTACAATGCCTGAGATTTCTGGCACTGCAATTTATTGTGGTTGGATATTTCAAATGAAAATGTAATACTAAATTACAGTAAAAGTTACTAAATTGCTGTTCAAAATATTTTCAAGTGTTAAAAATACAAACTTTATTTTATTTTTTCAACCTCACAAATTCAGGTAATACAATTCACAGGGGGAATTCTCTTCACATCCAGGACATCACAGGAAGAGCAATGGATTGCCGATTGCTGCAGTGCGTGTCGCAGTGTACTTTAACTGTGCTTCCTGCTCCCTGTGCAGTCTACTTTTCAGGAACTACTTATCTATCGGAATTCATCACTCTTACATTAGTAGATAGCCTGGTTGCCAGTTGCACAATAAATGGAGTTACGTGCTAAATCACCATCCGCCGTAGTCTATATTCAAAGCAAAGCTGGTGTGATGCGCTAAAAATTCCCCCTGCACGTTACATCGTTTATTGTGCAACTGGCAACCCAGTCTATCAATTAAGAGTGCAGTATTCCAATCCAATATCGTCCGATCGGAAGAGTCACTTTAGAGGCATTTTAGCAGACGCTCTTATCCAGAGCGACTTACATTTTTATCTCATTACACATCTGAGCAGTCGAGGGTTAAGGGCCCAACAGTGGCAACTTGCTTGTTGTGGGGTTTGAACCTGGGATCTTCCGAACCGTAGTCCAATGCCTTAACCACTGAGCTACCCCTGGCCCCTCTTCATGGTGAACACATTTTTTGAGGGTTTTTTAATTAAAGTTAAGTAATATATTTAAATAGTCAAAGATGTACAGTTCGATAATGTTAATCAGTGCAGCATTGTGTTAGGGTTTAGTATCAATGGGCTTGTTTGAGGTGGATGGTAAACACTGTATCCTTTTCTCTGGGATCTCACACTGCTACTGTAATTCATATAAACAAGTCACATATTGCAATGTTTAAAACATCACAAATCACTGAAAGAAAAGGTTGCATTTTGTACTACATGCTAGCACATTTATTTGCACCCAACATGTTTACAAACCATAATAAAATAATAACATTAAAAAAAATTATAATTTTTCATTGAACAGCACAAATATCAAATATAAACCATGTCCATTTTGCTCATAGGTAAATCCTCTGTCCATGCATATAGCTCTCTCAGTTATAGAGCTATAACTTTGGCGATCCCTCAACAGGCTCAAATCCTTCCTTTTCCATTTTCTCCTTGTACTTCAGGAAATCCCTTCGCTTGTTAAAGTACTTCACCTGTAAATGGAACAGAACACAAACCTGGGCAGTTACACTTGAACAGTTTGACTCGCAATGACTTTTGACTTAAAATGAGATAA
The DNA here is from genome assembly GCA_028570985.1 of Heterobranchus longifilis. NCBI lineage: Eukaryota > Metazoa > Chordata > Actinopteri > Siluriformes > Clariidae > Heterobranchus > Heterobranchus longifilis. Next base: position 446,431 of record JAOVVB010000015.1, on the reverse strand, counting down.
ATGCTAGAGTATTATTCGTTTTAGCGAGTTCTGAAGATGTCACTATGACACAGAAGCCCTGAAGCTTGTATCAAGCAGTGTCCAAATGAAGCCTCGTTTTGAGGCGCGTGTTGTTTCCCTGAGAGTCACGTGACCAAAGACAAATGAAGCCTCGCGTTTGTCAGAATCATATGACTGAAGCATTATATTAGAGATTTGTTCTTAAATTCATAAATTAAGATTTTAACTTTTTTTTTTTGCATTTCACAGTGAACTTTACATTTACTTCTTATATAAAATATGAAGTAGGAAAATGCACACAAAATCTTTTGGTTTATATTAATGACCTTAACTTCTCACATAAACTCTAGTGTTATTGCATCAATTTTTTTTTTTTTTTACATCTCTCTTCATTTTCTTTCCCTCCTCTATTAATTTTCTTTATTGTGTATTGAATGCTTAACACTGACTGGCAGATTCATATATTCTGTTAAAATATTCCAAACAGTGGCTTGTTAGTTGTATTCATGTTCGTGTTTATAAATAAAAGAAAGAAAGAACAGAATTTCCCTATTTGTTCTTCACATTTCCTTTCTATCCTAGAGCTTCAGTTCATTTGCAAAGATCCAGAGATGGTGATTATATGCATAAACATTTCTTTGAAAAGTGTATTTTCAAACAACACACACAGACACACACAGAACTGCCGGTGAATGCAACATTACACATACTTTCAGCTGCATTTACTGTACATATTAATTGTGCTGCTTGCCATGTTACAATCTAGTTGCTACACAGGATTTGTCCACTAGATGGCAGCACAATGAGACCTTGTGCTCATGAAATTAACCTTTTGGTGAAACTATTGGCTGGAAGCCTCGACACCTAAATAAGACTTCACCTCACCATCACTAGCAAATTCCCCTCAAACAAACAGAGGTGTCTTTAACTAAGCAGGATTTGTTGAAATTTGCCATGTATTCTTCTTTTACAAGCTTTAAACTGTCACTAGGTGCTGGTGTTGCCACATTTAGGAGTGACAATGCTCTTTAATATTTAAGAATATAGTGTTTATGTAAGATAATTTAACAAAGAGAGCCAATACTACAACATTTAATAGATGTGTGATCACATTCTCTATAAGAAACATGTGGAAAGCTGCTGCATTCGGTAAAGCTTTTGCATCTGATGTCGTCTAGGCCACATTTCTGAAGTCATTTCTGAACTAAACCGAAATGAGCCTAAAACTGGTTGAGTAAGAGGAGGCTGATCATGATAAAGTTCTTGAATCATTTCACTAAAAGAAAGACAGGTTTTTGTGTGCAATGGAATGCAACACTATTTTACTTGTTCCAAGTTACTACCATGATTATTAAAACTCAACCAAAGCTTTTATTAATACTAGCTTACTAATACTGTATACTGATCTGGACATAAACACAATTGCCGGCTGATTCATCCATTGGTACAGAACTGTGCAGGTGATGGCAGGGTTTTGCTAAATCATACAAAAGTTGATCTGATATAACCAAAACCATTTTTTACATCAGAATTTTGGCATTTGCGCTTTGTAACACCTTATGGCTGAAAATAACACGTACAACGTTTTAACAGTTTGCAATGCTTTTTGTTTTCCTTAAGGCTGCAAAATATTCTACAAAATGCATTTTTGCTGTCAAACCATTCAAGTAATTGATACAATGTAGTACATGCTATAAAAAGCAGTCAGCATTTATACTCATCACAAATTATATTACATATTGAGTAAAAATCTCAGCTGTAAATGATTTTCATCTCGCTCTAACAAAAGCATCTAAGCGGAGACATGTTCATCTCCCCTCCTCTCACTGTGTTAGTGCGTTTTTTTGTTTAAAAGACAGACTGGTTAGCCTTAACTATCTACTCTCAGCTTGTATGACTGACAGAAGTCCTAGAACATAATGAGGACTATTTAACAAATTTTCCTGGAGGAATTCTATTAAACTGCTCATTACATAATCTGAACTTTGAAGGTATCGATGATCCATCAATAAGAAGAAACACACTAGAGACAGAAACACAAACTACTGGATCACACCCGCATTACAAACAAACGTACCCACTGAGCTGGACAACTGGACTCGAATTCCTTGCGATATTTCTCGCAGGCGGCTGCGTTGTCCTTGTTGAGGTCCAGACACTTCCAGAACTCATCTCTCGCCCCCCAGCAGGCTTGTCTCTGCTTGGAGGTTGGAGCGCTCATAACTTCCCTGTGATTCCTGGTATGAAGTGTCAGAGTGAAGCTCCTGTGTGGAAAAAGCTGAAACATATTAACCGTGTTTTTTATCATGTAAAACTATAATTATAAAAAATAAATAAAGATATTCATGTTAAATGTTTCTGATCCTGCAAAGGTCAAAGTTCTCCCAAGCAGTGTATAAATAAATCCACTGTCTGGCTCCCAGCAACTTACACAGTGGGAATGTGGATAATAAAAAGAGATACCTAGGTGCTGATTAGATTTGTATTGTGATTATTTTAGTATCTTGATTTTATTAATATCCTGATTAAAAATATTTACCCCCCCCCCCCCAAAGGTTCTCTACACAAATTTAGCAAATATTCGCTCCTACCACTACCACATCTAATAGTTCAGAGTGCACCACCTGTACGATTATAGAGAAACTTCTTCTATTTGTAGGATTATAGAGAAACATTTTTCTGCCTCCAATGCAAACATAAATGAATCAGTCCTACCCCTGGTGCTTATAATGTTCCTCTGTAAATGCTGTCTCAAATAATGAAAATTTAATGAAAATCAGGACAACAAGGTCCACATTTTTACACCATTATTAATATTCTTACAGCTTATTAATGCTCTTCAAAGCTCAGTGATTACTTCATATAACATTCTGAACATTGTTAAAATGTTTGCTGTTTATAAAATATGCCAATGTTATATTTAATGCAGTCTCAACCTAAACTTTATTGTTAATCCTGTACAGTGTGAGTAAGAGCTACACCAGGAAATACAGAAACCTGGCTGAATAACAGTGTTTTATATCTAAACTTACCAATGACAATCACATAGCAAGTCCAAAGCGCAGTATTTTCTTTAGTTCTCGTGTTTAATCTGATCCACAGCTCTGTAACGGCTCAGCTTCTCACACAAACATCCAAGGACACAGCAACAACCACAAACACGTTCCCTCTACTTCCGGCGCTGAGTGATGACGCTGCCGGTGACCGCTTACTGTAAGAGCGACTCATGACCACTAGCTGGCGGTGGTGTTACTCAATATACCATTTTTGTAAATGAAGCAGAAGGATATACAATATATTTTATACACATTACTTAAAAAAAATTAACATATGATGAGTTTCTGGGGGTAGTTTGTGTGAAGGACGTACAGTCCATTGGTCCAAATGATAGCACTAATGCCTTCTTCCTCTTCTGTGTTGTTTAATGGCAGTTGGAATCCAGAGGGTTACATTACCACCAACTGTGGGTCTCATCTTAGACTTAGATAGATCTTATACTTCCTTAATGCATCTTTCCCTGGTCTCGTCTTGACTTGTTCCGTGTCTTGAACTCTTCATCTGCCATATCCGGCACTTCCACACAATCTGTTTTTCTCCACATGTTTCCCTCTCAGTACCACACAGCATCTTTCCTTGGAGTTCTGTGTGTGGTATCACCGCCACCTATAGATCTCTCTCTCTCTCTCTCTCTCTCTCTCTCTCTCTCTCTCTCTCTCTCCTCTCAGCTTCACTGTCCTATAAAGCCAAAAGTCTTCCTCAGAAACAACATTCAATGCTTCCCTCCCTGATTCGCGCACCCCATACTAAAATACTCTCCCCAGTTCTTGAAGCTGTGCCACCTTCTTGTGAAGATCCTTCTGTTCCTTATGTCCTTAAGCAATCAAGACCTAAAGCACCATCACTTCTGTGGCAGCCATAACACACATTGGTATTAGATGAACATGAAGATTTAAATCAGCCTGCTTGGCTCATTTGTTTCGACTCAGGATGGAAGTCAATTTTTAAATCCCCGAAACAATAAATCAATACATACTGACTGTTAATTACATTACTAGTGTATTCACTAGCGTACTGAAACGAATCTGGAGGTTTTCTCTATTTACAGAAACAAAGCCCTAGATTTAATCCTCTTATTTTGTAACAAACATATTATTTTTCTTGGGCTTTGTCATTTATATCCTCGGGGTCACCACATCAGATCATTTGAGCTGCTTGATCTGACACAGGTTTTACCCCAGGTGCCCTGATGTCCCAATTTCCCCAGCAGGTGAAGCAGGTGATCTGACTTTTTGTGCTGCTTTGTTAAAAGAAATGTTACCATAACTAGTAAGCTGCTATCAATTCATGCTACTAAATTAAATACATAAATACTACATGATAAAGGAGTAAATGTATAATAACAGGAAGTGGAGCATATTTTGCTATTTTATTACACATTTACTGAAGAAATTCTGGGTAGCATATTTTGATAGGCAAAAATTCCCATTAAATAATGCTCTATGTACATAATCAATAAAATTGATGAATCAATCCCCCAGCTTGTCGGTCTGTGAATGCACAAAACCATTAAGTAGCAAAACAATGATAGGAAGCATGGATTGAATCTCTAGCTGGGTATAGATTTGAACAATTTGTGTGACAGCCCAAAAGTGGTGACTGGCGGTGGTTGGGCTCGACCCCCTAATACTCTGATCAGCAACCCATAGCTTCAAATAAAAAATAAATTTAAAAAAATCTATATACTGTAAATATCTATTATATGCTGTTGTAATACCTACAATGAACACATTTCACTCACTTGTTTATTACAGACAGAAAGATGTGAAGACATGGAGAAGTTTTGATGTAAATCTGCATAAGAAAGCATAAAATAACTGCTCAAAACGGCTGATCAGACTTCTGCAATACAATGAAAAAGATACTGTAGATGAAAGTATGTTTTTTCTAATTTATTAAGTTCTCCAGTCCATCTGATTTTTTTTTTTTCTTCTAAAAACAAATTAAAGGAATAGTACGATCCACATTTATATGAAGTTGTCCATTATGGGCTTGTCCTAAGTACAGTACTATTTCTTCATGTCTGCGTGAAAACCCCTGTTGTTTAGTCTCTTAACCGCAATCTCTGCTTTGCATGTGAGGCACAAACCTTGTTGTTGTTTTTTTTAAATACCGGATTTACTGCAGTAACAGTAATCACAATGTAAAAACTTGTTTTAGGTTTAAACAAATCGTTTGATAATTGAATATTTAAAAAGCACCCAGACTATTTTTAGTAAAAGGTTGGAATGTCTTTTTAATATATTGGGTGTAAAATGATTAGGTGGATGTGAGTTACAGTGTTATAATTGATTATACCTTGTGGTCGGAGATGAGCAGGACTGACGTGTGCTCTAACACACTGTGACAGAGATCAGTTTGTGTCGCGCTACATGAAGCTGGAGAGATTGAAGTCAATCTGATATTAATGCTTGTCAGTACTACTGCCAATGACTCTCTTAAATATTATTAAAATAGCACACAAACACGTTTCATATATATTTAACAGGGACGGAAGTTCAATGCCCTCTCTGCAGGCAGTAGAGTCATCTGCTAGACTTAATCAGTTAAACAGTGTTACTGTGCTGGTTTAATTTATTTAAATTCAATGCAAAACATTAGGAGAGATTAAATCAATCTATAGGTGTGATGTAAAAACAATAATCATGTGTAAACAAAAGAAAATATGGAGAACACTTTTATTTTAGATGTGTAGATTTTGAACAGGTGACTTGTTTTCATTCTGACCTTCTCTTCTGCTTATGGTTTACATTTAATAAAAATCACATTTGGCATTTATTTAGTGTGTCTCGATCAATCGATCGATCGATAGATAGATAGATAGATAGATAGATAGATAGATAGATAGATAGATAGATAGATAGATAGATAGA